>JAOEJI010111124.1:0-27694 GCA_025448255.1 Umimayanthus chanpuru | reverse complement strand
AAAAGTGGTGGAATCCATCCCCCCCCCCCCCCCCCCATGTAAGATAGGGTTAAGGTTGTTATTATGAAACTGAGTTAAACATTAGATAAAGGAGAGTTATCAACCTGGCATTCATTGATATATTACTTACAGTTGAAATACGTTTCCTAATCCATTAAATGCGCCCTTGGCGACGGTTGTAATCTTGTTCTCTTGTAAATTCCTAACAAAAAAAAACTTGTGTTTTACAAGCAACTCATAAAGATACTTGTGTAATCACTCAACGACTGTTTTTCGTTAAATGTTCATATTGGGTTAATTGAGAGAACGTTAATGTTGAGATCTTTTTACCAACACCAAACACCGCAAGAGACGAGCCTTCAAATACTAGATGTGATAAAAAGCAAATGCGATGCTGAGACTGAACTAGGATTATGTTTTTTTTAAAAATTAAATAATGTCGAGAATGCTGACGCCACAGTGTGCAGTACCAGAGAAGAGATGACGACACTCTACTTGACAGCATAGCCCTGTCATTAGCTAACACTGAAAGTCGCCAAAAAATTAGCAAAAATAATATAAATTCTAGATAGCTTAGCAATCTGAGTAAAGAACAACTAAAGGAAAGGCAAGAAAAATTTCAAGCCAATCAATTGTGACCGTTTGATGACACCACGCAGTCTGATAATCTGTTGTGTTTAACTGACAGAACCCCAAAACCAAAGTTAAGAAGACATTTTCGTTTTATATAACGCGATTTAACGTAGCAGTGAGAGCAATGTTACTAGTTTTAATTATTAAATCAGTTAATAATTAGAAATTGCAATAACCGTGGCTAGACAAAATAATGCGAATGACTGATGATCAGGCTGAATCACGGATGATCATGCTGAATGATGAATGTATAGTGGTTTAGATGTGGCAAGTTGAATGACGGACGATCAGGCTGAATCACGGATAATCAGGCTGGTATCCATAGACATGTTACTCACAAGCTTCCTAACGACGTTAATCCTTCAAATGCGTTCTCGGCAAGGAAGGTAATCTTGTTTGAAATCCACCTTCAAACAAAGAAAGAAGTGTGTTTTACATTTAGCTCATATACATGCATATGTAATTTAACAGCTACTGTCCGTTTATTGATGAAAATGGGTTAGCAGTTCTAAAGAGCAAAACCGTTGGAAGCAAAACTTATTTTGCATAATATATTCTGATGACGTCATCAGTACTGACGTCATTTTATAAGCGTCAAGACATTACCCATTATCGGGTTGCATTTGCTAAAAAGATTTTGGCGATTGGTCGAGTGGCAAAACTTTGAGGTCCGACAATCCTTGGGAGGATTTAAACAACCCCCACCCCCCCCTCCTCCCCTTCAATATTTAATCCTCGAACGTTCGAGGGGGGTCAAATGGACCCCCCCTCCAAGGTTTTCCCGACCTAAAAATTGAAGCTTTGAACACATCTTTTGAAGTTAGTTGGATGACGTCATCACTTGTAATTTATGCAAAATTAATTATGCAAATTGAAGTTTAAATAAGAAAACTGTGGCTTTTTGACAAAATTTGTTCTAAATTCTTTTTTCCACTCTTGTTTGAAATCCACTTTCAAAGAAAGAAAGAATTGTGTTTTACATTTAGCTCATATACATGCATATGTAATTTAACAACTACTGTCCGTTTATTGTGGGTTAATTACATTCCTCTTTGAGGCTGCAAACACACGTTTTCTAATAATTTCAAGAAATATTGCTGCAGTTTTGCTGAAAATAAATTTTTGAAAAATCCAAGATGGCGGACACGTTGTGAAACGACTGTTGCCATAGCAACAGTTCTTAATCAAAACTTGATTGCAGTTATGAAAAGCAATTAACTAACCAAAAATGCTTATATGCCAAAGCTTGATTTTTTACGTGCAATCGTTTGGAAAACCATGAGGGGGGCAAATGACCCCCACCCCCGGGTTAATTTGTTACGATAAATAGCTTGATCGTCCGTCCTTGGCTGAAAAACACTTTGGCCGTCAAATATAACTTTAAAGTTTCCATATTATGGTTTGAGGGTTTAAAAGTTGTAATTTTGTCCACAGTGCCAATGCCGAACCATTTGTTTGCGTTCTTGGCCTTTTGAATTTCCCAGCCGCCGCCCTCTTGAACTATGACGTAGAGTTGCATGCCGTGCCTAGGCTCCAGCAAAACTTGTGCAAAGATAAATGGCGACTAAAGAAAATTCAGTGCCGGAACCTTTAGCTTCAAGCCGGAATATTCGCGTGATAATCAGTCAGAATCGAGCTCGGATGAGATGCAATTGGGTGAGGATGAGTCCAAAAGATTTTCAGTCACTAATTGGTGGCAGTTTGCGAAAGGCTCGACTTCCACATCATTAAAGAAAGAGATCGAGTGTACACTACACGTCTGCTGCAGGCGGAAGTATTTGTAGAAGTGTCACTTACAGACTACTTAACGACGTTGTTCCAATAACTGAGAAGTTGGGGATGGTTGGTAAGTTGGTAAAACCCAATGACCTAACAAAGAAAACAAGCAGCTCATAAATATATGCAAGAATTACTCAAAAACTGCCGCCGTTATAAGCACCCTCGTTTGTAAGACTCCTTTGGTTATAAGCCGCTTCAGTAAAAAACTTTTTTGGTTATAAACTCACCCGGTTATAAGTCCCTTTGGTTGTAAACCCTTCGATCAACGCTTACCACTTTTCATTGACTCATTAATGCATATCTTACGATGACTCCATTTGAGAATGGTTTCGACTAATTGTTTTACAAGACTTTAGTACTTTCCAATAGAACGGCATTTTCTTTGTTTCATTAGTTAAGATCATTGCAGTCAAACAAGGGAAGAACTTCACTTTAATGTAGCAGTTAAAGCGATGGTGTAGTGGTTACTTTTTACGAATTTGTTTTAATAGATCAGAGGAAATAGTAATTCAAATGAAATGTTATCAGGCTGACGTTCATAGCATATTTCTTACAGACTGAAACGTGATCTTGGTCCTGTAAATGTGCCCTTGGGGATGGCTGAAATATTGTTATATTGTAGGTCCCTAAAAAGACAAAGTACCAGATTTAGTGCTAATTACTTTAATATCAAGACGGTTTTCCATGCTTCAAACAAGTATGAATACTTCCCATCCCCCATGATCAAAGAGGCTTAAACGTCCTAGGTCCTAAACATCTTTTGTTTAAAATCCCCTAACTAATGGGCGCCTTCGCCTATGAGTTTGCTTGGTTATAAGCTTGCTAGGTTAGTAGGCCATATCGGTTATAAACACCCTGGTTTGTGAATACCTTTGGTTATAAGCACCCTCGATTATAAGCACCCTCGGTTATAAAGACCTTTGGTTAGTATAAGCATCCTCGGTTATAAACACCCTCGGTTATAAAATTCTTCGGTTGTAAGCACCCTCGGTTACAAGGTCCTTTGGTTATAAGCCCTATTGTCTTTGAGCACTCACTTATAAGTTTAGCCTCCCTAGTAGCCGTTTTTTCGTCTCATCACCACTGCTCCTTTCCCTAGCGGGGAACATCAGATTCCTTCGTAATAAAGACCTCGGATTTAACACCCCTAGCGTTTCATCATAAATTAAAAGGTGTTATTTTTTATTACAATCACTTTCCTCACTAATTGCCAATCAAAAACCAATTACCAACATAGAAATACACTGCAGCTGGACCATATCAAAATTTGAATTACCGTAAAAGCTCTATTAAGTCCCCGGGGGACTTATTTAATTCTGGGATTTGTAGAGGGGGGCTTATTGAAGAGGGAGGAGGGCTTATTAAAAACTCGAGATTCAAAATAGTAGGCTCTTCCTTGGAATAATTTACAAGTCAAGAGCAGTTACAAATGTACCTAAATATCAGAACTTGACAAGAAAGCGCAAAAACTGGCTCATATATGAAGTCTGAAATTGGCGCTGTAGAGATCAAGAGTGAAATCAGCTTTTAAAACCATATTTTGTGTCGCGTTTGTTTATTACACAAAATTTAAAGGCAGAGGGGGGCTTATTAGAGAGGGGATTTATTGGAAACTTGAGACTCTAGACGGGAGGCTTATTAAAGAGGGGGGATTATTAGAGCGTTTATGGTACTTATAAAATCAACAAAAATTTGGTGTGTATGAATTTTAGGTTGGTCAAGCTTTATTAAAAGTTATCCTTTGTCTTGCTTTAATAACATTTTGACTGGGCCTTTGTCTTTGTGGAGTTCTTGAGACAGGGAGAAATACCCAATGCCTTTATATCCGAAAGTATTACCACTATCCATACTATAATAATTATACCACTTACAAAGACAATACATATCTAAGGGTAGTTAATTATGTCAATTGTAATGTCAGATAACTAAAGATAATAATCCGCCTACGTTTTCTTCTTTGTTGGAAAACTTTGATTTATTCAGATTATTTGAGCCTAACCGAATCGTACTCCTTTGGAACAACCTACCAGTCTTAATCAGGCAATCTCCTACTTTTTCAAGTCTTGAAACCAATCTGTACAAGTATTATTCATGTAAACTTAACTCTCACTTGACTCAGATGGAATCAGAACATGGAAAACTGTTTGTCCCAACTTCAGATCTACTGACAGTTTTTTTTCTGTTGTTAATTGATATATTCTATGATCGTCTAAATATAAAATTATTGTAATTTCTCTATATTTTTCCACTTTGATCTGTAAATTTGTTTGGCGCTGGCCTTGCCGGGACTACTCGTTCGCCAGCTCCTCATCCACCTTTATTTTTGCAACTTTTGTTTTGCATTTTTTGCGTGTTTTTGTTTTTTATTGTTGTGATCTGGATGGAAGTTTCCAAATAAAAAAGCCCAATTCCAAAGTTCAGACTAAAGTTTGTCTTCTAAAGTAGCACTGGAACCTATGGTAAAGGTTAGCACACTGGAACTTGCATTAGGAACTATAGATAAAGTGAAATAATTCAAATGATGAGTTATCAAGTTAAAATATTCGTGACTGTTTTACTTACAGAGCTAATAACGACGTTAATCCTACAAATGTACCGTTGGTGATGGTTGTTATATTGTTGCGATCCAGAAGACTAACAAAGAAACAAATTCGATTTTGCGAGCAACTCATAAATTTCTATATGTAATCACTTGATAATTTTTGTCGGTTAAATACTCGTGTTTAGTTTGTAAACTGTAACGATAACATTTCACTCATTCTTTGCAGTAAACACCGTAGTCACTCAACACTTTTTTGTTTTGTTTGCTACGTTCTTAAAAACACATCTAATAGGGAGTGCTTCATTGTGAATCTTCTAGCTTTTAGATTTCTTTCTTCAGTGATGGCACAGCACTTGCGACCATATAACTCGTCACTATCCGGCTCATTTGACTCATAAAGCAACCATCCTCTCGAGCATGATTTTAGCGGACGTCTTGTAAGAGTTAATGATTTTTCAAAAAGACGTGTTTTTCCTTAATTGTCGTCTCAGATGATATTACCGTAATTAACAATTACAGCACTCAATTTAACGTCGCAAAGAAAACTATGGTGTAATGGTTAGTGATTATGAAACTGGGTTTAACAAGAACTAGAAGAGGGAAAATACAAATTCGAATGAACAATTCAGTTAGGCTGACATTCATAGGTGTCTTACTTACAGTATCGTTACCCCTGCCAGTCCCGCAAATGCACCCTTGGCGATGTCTCTTATGTTGTTCCTATTCAGACGGCTAACATAAGAAAAAAATTTACTTTAACAAGCTCCTCACAATTGTCCTCATAAACATCTCTACGATATCACTCAATAAGTGCTATCGACTGCATGTTCGCTTGTGTTCGGGTTGTGTTTGCTGGTAGTTGTTATCAAGAAAATTATCAACACAAAAATGCTATGAAGCGACTATTCTCATCACTAGCCGAAATGCAAAAAAAAGAAACCAAACAAAAAAATGTCTTTTTGGATATACTTATGATTACAATTTATATAAAAAGCAGCATCCAAAGACTTCTTTATTTGTTGCCTTTGTTCAAATTATAAAAAAAACAACATCCTGTTACCAGATTTAACGGTGTTTGTAATCTGCCACACACCCTTCTTATAAGCCCTTTAGTTATAAGCTATTTCTATTGTAAATCACTTCCGTTGTAAAATCCTTTAATAGTCCATTTCAAGGTTCCAGAAAGGTAACCAAGCTTCTACATGAAATCGAGGCGAAGGTTGTCCTCGCACAATTAAAGAAGTGGAAATAATAGACATGCTAATAAGTTTCTTTCTTGTGATAATTATTTCCACTTCTCTAACTGTGCTAGGACAACCTTCGCCTCGGTTTCATGTAGAAGCTTGGTTACCTTTCAGTAAAAATCCTTTCAGTGAAATGGACTATTGTAAGCACCCTCATTTTTATGCCCACTCGTTTACAAGCTCCCTTTCAACACTTTCGGTTATAACCCCCTAGACTGTTCTCACTCGTATGAGTTTCATTGCTTTATATATCCCCCTTCAGAAATAAACCCAATTGGTTGTAAGCCCATCAGTTGCAAAACCCCATGGTTATAAGACCCTTCAGTTATCATCTCCTTTGGTTATAAACTCACTTTGGTTTCTATCACTTTGGATTTTAAACCTTACCCTAACCCTAAAACCCTAACACTATAATCCTAGCCTTAACGTAAGCCCTAACCCTTTTCATTGACTTGTTAACACACAACTCATAACTAACAATGGCCCTATCAAGAATGGATTTAGCAGACATGTTTTGCAGGACTTGAGGATTTTCCAATAGAATGGTATTTGCTTGTCGCGACAGATAATATGACCATAGTCAAACAAGGGCATGAGCACTTAATGTAAAATTCAAATAGACGGTGTAATGGTTAGTGATTATGTATTTGCGAATAAGGCCATTACCAGACTGACATTTGTAGATGTATTACTTACAGAACTCTCAACATTGTTAGTTCTGCAAATGTGTCCTTGGCAATACTTGTAATCTTGTTGTCAGTCAGGTGCCTAAAAATATACAACTGTGCTTTTACAAGCAATTCTTAAACTTCTAATTTTAATCACTCAGAAACTGCTGCCCCTTAATATATAGTCCATATTGGGTCTGCGGTTATAGAGTTAATGTCCAAATATCTACCAACACGAAAAACTGCGTGAAATACGTCTTCAAGCATTAGCCGAGACTCAAAACAATTGAATGGCCTGGGGGAGCCAGGATTTTAACAAAACCGTTTGAAATAACTTCTGATAATTTGAATATAATATCTGTTTTGTCCAAAACTGGTTTGATCGAATCATGTAAACTACCCCATGATCGACCACATAGGAGTTTAGATGAAAGCCTTCACCTATAAACCCCCCCCCCCCCGGTTACTAGCCTCCTCAGTTATAAATTCCCTCGGTTATACAAGTCCCTTCAAATTAATCTGTGTGTTTTACTGATGGTAACCCTAAAAGGCCATGCTAGAAGTTCGTCTTATAACGTAGCGTGGTAGTGCAAACGATGGTAACGGTTAGTGTTCCGGAACTTGCGTTAAGAACCATAGATAACGGAAACTGACTATTTAGAATGACGCCGAACTATCAGTATAAATATTCGTAGACCATTTTACTCACAGATGCACTAACGACGTTGAACCATTAAATGTGCCGTTGGGGATAGCTGTTATGTCGTTATGATCCAGATCCCTAACAAAGAAACCAATTCTCTCTAACAAGCAACTCATGAACATCTATAAGTAATAACCAGTAGCTAAGATTTATGTTCAACTTAACCCTTTATTCATTGACACACTCTTTGACTCATTTAACTCATAAAACAGCGGTCTTCTCGTGAATGATTTTGCAGAATTTTTTGCAGGACTTTACGATTTTCTATTAGAACGGTATTTTCCTTGTCGCGTCAGATAAGACAACACCACCGTAGTTGAACAAGGACAGCATTAACTGTTATGATCCGGGTATGACGGGGTAACAAGTGTTTGACCCTACTGTTGAGCCCAAAGGATTTATTAACGTTTGAACGCGTTTGTAGATCGTTTTGGTCGTAATATATAACCAGTTGACTGAAATAGTTACCTGTAGCGATGTTATCATTTTACAATAAAGACCAGCACAAAACATTCCTACTCTCAACATGCAGTTCCCGTGAGTAGAGTCGGAGGTTCAATTGTTATCTTGAACTGATGTTCTTGTATTTTGTCGTTATAAGCTGGATTCTAAATTACAGCACAACTAATTTTCATTCAAAATTGTTTTTCTATCCGGCGTATTAAATTAGTCATTGCCAACGGTATCACAAAATAATTTAATGTTAATGTTAATAGGATTTTTTCTAGTAAAATGATGACTATGATGCCTCTAATAATGATAGAGATAATGACAATACTTTGCATTGAAAGGTTCGGAAAATACTGGACGATTTGAAGTTTTAAAACGCTAAGTATTCCTTTCACTAAAGCGGAATATAGTGTTTTCTTTCTGCACTGTAAAAAATACTTTTCCTTTGCTCTTCACAACAGTTCAATGATCCTTACGACCAGTTGAAGTTCATTCACATCAGACTCATTTATTTCACTTGCAATAGGAAAGATTTAGCTTCTACGTTTCATGTCCAATCTCGTGTTTATGTCGTTTTTCCCTGGATGTTTATTGCTCAATCGAACCTATCCAAGATAGGATAGGAATCAGAGCTCTTTATGTTCTATGGATTTCTAGTAGCATTAATTGCACTTTATCGATGTAAATCAGAGCTCTCCGAATTTAGAGCAAGTTTTAAAAGTTAATATATCTAGAAAGTTTTAAGCTTTACAAGTTAGGAACTGGACTGATCTTAACAAAAACAACTGCAATTTTAAATCCATTGTAAGCTCTACTGCATATACTGCATATCGTGGCAGCATAAAATAACCTAGACACGTGTTGCTGGATACAAACTAGGAGTTATATTTCAAACTTACACTGAATATGTTCCTTGAGGGATTTGTGGAAAGGTGGTAATACCTCGACTCTCGCAATCAATGTGTCCTCTATCATCAGGTTCGGGACAAAGGTTCGCTCCGTTCGTAACAGTAGCGGTTACAGCTATCACCACGAACACAAACATGTTTGACACTAAGAAAACAACACAGGTTAAGGATGGAATTGCCATTTGATTTCATTAAGGGCGGGCGAGATAGTTTAACTAAAATTTAAAATATGCATAAGCTAAAAGAAACATAAGTACATGACAAAATGGTTTTAAAAAGAAGAAAAGAAACAACCAATGCAAAATATCTCAAGCAAAAATGTTGTTCAATCAATACTCAAACAAATCAAATCGTTCATTGCTAAATGTGATTAAAGTGCGACAGATTCCACTCTAACGTTTTTCTAAAATGCGTCCTTAAACAGTAAAAACTATAGAATTGCTGATGTAGATCGACAACCTGTGTATTCAAACTCTATACAGAAGAATACATGGAGAAAAAATTAAGTAACACAAACGTGTGCAGTAGAAAATGAAAAATTAGAAATTAATTGTTGAAAGTTTGAATAATTATATCGTATTCTTTCTTGGAATTAGGCCTGTTTTAAACGGCCGCTCTTCAGTCAAACTTAGTTGAAGCCACGTTCAAAACATTTTGAAGGAGTTATATGTATGACTTTTCAATCATTTTATACAAATGAAGTTGATCTTAATAATGTCTTAAGCTTTCAAAGTGTATTTTGAGATAAACACTTTCTGTCAAGTACAATGGCTCAATTCAAGTTCGACTGAATTAGGCGCAGCTTGTCCATCGCATTTAATTTATTAGATTTATGTTGCGACATATTTGATAACTATTGGCGCTCGCTCTTAACAAGATTAGCCATTCTAAAAGGCATTTTTAAAACCAAGAAATGGAGCTATGCAAGGTTAATTTTTTGTTTGGTGAGATGGATACGTCGGGTATAAGTCTGATGTTCACACTAATATCTCGGACTTCTGTGTATTCGTATTTGTGTGTATATTAAAAATAACACTTTTTCTATTCAGCGTACCGTCGTCTTAGAAGCAGTTTATTAATCTGCATTCAAAAGAAAGACATGAGGTACAGTTCTTTAGATATTCGAAATTTTTGTTTTTCCTTGATATAAGTTTGACGATCTGTTGTCTTTGAGATATCGCAATTTTGCCTGTTTGGAAAAACAGTTGAAGCTATTGACAACAACGTCGTTATGTTCCAAAAACAAAGAAAAGACAGGTGTTGGTGTCAACACCCAGAAGGTAATCTGTAGGATTCTTCATGGCAAATACAAATTCACTTTACCTGGTCATAACTATGTTGGTCCGTCAAATGACTTGTGAAAGTAGCTAACACAGGATAGCAAAGCAACATCCTCAAAATTTTCAATCAACTGACATGTACACCGACTGTAGTATACGGAAAAAAGATGTTGCTTACAAGATCAAAGCAGACAGAAAGATGATCACGTTTCTTGATTTTATCCCATTAAAAGAAAGTCAATGGGGTTACACACATTTGCCAGAAACAAAATAGCAACGTTTGGAACGGGAATTTAAAATATAAATAAATAAGAAGATAAAGAGCGTTTGTAAAACGTATACTACAGTTCTCAAGGCTACTGGTGTTCAGCAACGCTCCAGTACAGTCGGAGTTACTTGAACTGATTCGATCAGGACTGTATTTCCACACTCGCTTATCTGACACTCGGGCTTATACATTTTTTCCGATAAGATTACAAGATCAAAACAATGTCATGTATCTATCAGAAATCTTTCTCTCATACGATTACAAGATCAAAACGATGTCGTGTACCTCGCAGAAATCTTTTTCCGATATGATTACAAGATCAAAACAGTGTCGTGTATCAGAAATCTTCCTCTAATACGATTACAAGATCAAAATGATGTCGTGTATCAGAAATCTTCCTCTAATACGATTACAAGATCAAAACAGTGTCGTGTATCAGAAATCTTCCTCTAATACGATTACAAGATCAAGACGATGTCGTTTATCTAGCAGAAATCGTTTTTCCAATATGATTACAAGATCAAAACAGTGTCGTACATCTATCAAAAATCTTTCTTTAATATGATTACGAGATCAAAAAGGTGCCGTTTGTGTATCAGAAATCGTTTTTCCGATATGATTACAAGATCAAAACAGTGTCGTGTATCTATCAGAAATTTTTTTCTACTACAATTACAAGATCAAAACAATGTCTTGTACCTAGCAGAAGTCTTTTTCCGATATGATTACAAGATCAAAACTGTGTCATGTATCAGAAATCTTTCTCTTAATACAATTACAAGATCAAAATGATGTCGTATATCAGAAATCCTTCTCTTAATACGATTACAAGATCAAAATGATGTCGTGTATCAGAGATCTTCCTCTTAATACGATTACAAGATCTGATGTCGTGTACCTAGCAGAAATCTTTTTTCCGAGTTTATAACAAGATCAAAACTGTGTCGTGTATCTGAAATCTCTCTTTAATACGATTACAAGATCAAAATGATGTCGTGTACCTAGCAGAAATCTTTTTTCCGAGTTTATAACAAGATCAAAACTGTGTCGTGTATCAGAAATCTTTCTCTCATACGATTACAAGATCAAAATGATGTCGTGTACCTAACAGAAATCGTTTTTCCGATATGATTACAAGATCAAAACAGTGTCGTGTATCTATCAGAAATCTTTCTCTAATACGATTACAAGATCAAAAAGGTGCCGTTTGTGTATGAGAAATCGTTTTTCCGATATTATTACACGCTATTTTTATAAAAACAAACTTTATAAGAAGACCCAGGCTGAGATTAGCCCAAAAATTAAGAACAAGCTAAGAACAACCACCAGGCTGAAATTTTGATAACACAGATTTAAGAAATTTATTTAATCCTTGTGCAGAGATTGAGATGTACATGTATACAAAGACTTGTTAGAATTAGCTGGGTCATCGGGTGCTGGAAGAGTGATAAGCAAGCTCGTGACGTTCGCAGACACTATTGACAGTTTCAAGTATTTCGTATACCGCTGGAAGAAACAATAGCAAACACATATTTCTTAGTGCCTTTTTATTGTTGCGGGAAACTTATCCACTGTTTGGAAATATCAGGAAATAAGAACAATTTAAGAACAGTTTGAGGCTGAAATTGCTAAAAATTTAACAACACCCCAGCCTCAGCCGAAAGTTACTGGTTCTTATAAAAAAAAGCGTGTACAAGATCAAAACTGTATTGTGTATCAGAAATTTTTTTCTAATACGATTACAAGATTCAAAACATGATGTCGTTTCTGTATCAGAATTCTTTCTCTAATACGATTACAAGGTGCAAACGATGTCGTAAACCTAGCAAAAATTGTATCTCTAATGTGATTACAAGATCAGAAAGGTGGTATGATGTCGTTTATGTATATCAGAAATATTTTCCTAATACGATAACAAGATCAAGAAGATGATCAAAACATAACGTATTCTATTCTTTACAAACTAAACTGGTGATTTTCTATATAGCATTACAATCAACTCACATTAAAAGACCTCGCTCCTTCGAGAAACTAGCTTGGAGAGAAGATATTCCACAGCTCAAGAGCTAGTGAAAAACTGAATTATATGTACGTGTCTCTTCAGTTATGAAACAAAGATCTACGGGTGGTGCACAAAGTCCCTACGGCTAGTGAGGTACGGGTTGCGGCAGAACCTGCTGCTTGACAAGAATGGGCCTCAGTCTTGCATTGTTAACCATAATATGTTAGGAAATTGTTTAACGCAAAAGCGATCGCGATTCCAACTTCCGGATAGTTGGATGTCGGAAACACTGGACAAGTACGCGTCTGATACCAAAAATTATGTCGTTTGTTTCATTGAAACAGTAATGTTTCACGGCTACAGGAATACAAAACAGATAGTAGGTTGCAGGTTGCTTCTGCTTGACAAGAATGGGTTTCAATCATACATTGTTTAACCAAAAAATGTTTGGAACTTATTTAGCGCAAAAGCGATTTCAATTTCCAGATAGTTGGATATCGGAAACACTGGACCACTACGCGTGTGTATGTCGCTTGTTTCAATGAAACAGTAACGTTTCACGGCTACAGGAATAAATAGCAGATTGTAGGTTGCAGGTTGCTTCTGGTTGACAATTAAGAATGGGCTTCAGTCATGCATTGCTTAAGCAAAGAAAGTTTGGAAACTATTTAACGCAAAAGCAATTTCAATTTCCAGATAACTGGATATCGGAAACACTGGACGAGTACGCATGTGATACTAAAAATTATGTCGTTTGTTTCATTGAAATAGTAACGCTTCATGCATGGCTACAGGAATAAATAGCAGATTGTAGGTTGCAGGTTGCTTCTGATTGACAAGACCAGACTCAAATCTGTGTTAAACAAAAAGTAATAAGATTACCTGAAGAAAAAGCGACTTGCAATTCGATCGAGTTCGTTGATAATCAGAAGTGAACTAGTACACGTGTGATAAACACACTATAGCCATGTTCTCTGTTTTTCGATCAAACAAGAAAGTTTGCGGCTATGGGTCTAAAGCGCAGGCTGCACATGGCAGATTAACGTGCAAACAAAGGCGCGCAGGTTGGTAAAACCAAGCTGAAATCTCGATATCTGTTCCACTAACTGAGTCACTTACTACAAAATTATTTGCTCCTGAAGAAGTCTGTGGTATTTGCCGCCATCCTCACTACACTCCTAATCTATTATAATCATTTTTGTAGCTAATTATGTGTGTGTCAACTCCAGCCGTGACCACCCCCCCCGGCAAACTCCCGGGCAAACCCCCTGAATTTGAACAAATTGTCCGGCCCAGCGTACATTTTTCTTTAACAAATGCCCTGCGCCCCGTTCCCACTGTGATGGTCAAATGCCCGGCCCCCTAGTGCATCAGACCAATATACAAAAATAGTAAGTTGCCATTTTTAAATAAACCGTTCAGCTCGATCAATAGAACTACATAGAACAGGTCACAAAATGAGGCACTCCGACCGAACAAAGAGCAAGCAAATGGTTTTATTGCTTTTATAGGTCTTTTGTGGTTGATAAATGCTCTTCTTATACCCAAATGTCGGAAGCAAGTTGTGTTGTTGTTTGCAAATGCCCGGGGATCGGAACACTAGTACCTGACAAATGCCCGGCCCCCGGAACTCATTGTGTATCAAATCCCCGGGATTTGCTTGGTGGGGGGATGCTCGCAGCAGGAATTGACTCGCACATTACGCGCAAACTAAATTATCCGTGTGCCGTACGCGTATGTTTTCTTTTAATGTAAATTGGGTAAATTTACTCCCTTTTGCAATTGGTCGATCAGAATCTCGATTAGCCCTTATGGTTATTCACAGGTGGTCTGCACTCATTAATTTGTACACCAATTTTTTATGTAATATCTTTCTATTTTAATTTCTGACTACCATAAATAGAATTATTGTTTTTGTTGTTGTTGTTGTTGCACAGGAGAGGTTCAGCTTCTTTCTTTGTTCCCAGGTATATCCAAAATACAAAACAAAACAGCGGGAATATTTTATCAAAACCTTTCGAAAACTGATTCGCTCAGTTGCCCGATGTTTGCAGCGAAGCTAACGCTTGGTTCGAACATACTGGAGCATTTTATTATAATTAAGTGTTTAGTATTCGTTAAGTGGTGTACTAAGAAATAGACCTTTGAAGAGCTCAACAAACTCCTGCAAATTTATTGTGTGATATATCATTTCGTTTGGCACAACCGGGAGACGCACAATGCATACTAGAGTGGTTGAGCAGAGAAACGTGAGCACCAGACTCGGAGGTTCGCCATATTGGACCAATGAATGTTTAGTTATGTATATTGAAGCGTGTGCAACTGTGTATCGACTTGATCTTTTCACGGAAGAAATCTTGTGCGTCGTTTTGTTTGAAAGAGTTAAACTATGCATATACAGACTATGTTGTTGTTTTTGCGAGATTGAAATCGATGAAACTTCACATCGATTTTCAATAATTTATGCAGCGATCTCCAAGTATTTTTTTAAAGCAACAAAAATAAACTGACGGGTTATCTCTTGAATGCATAGACTGCAAAACAGCCCCTTCCTTCGCCAGAAGATCGAAAATCGGGGTTTTTGAGCGAGTTTGGCGTCACGACCCGATTTTCGGGCTTCTGGTAAAGGAAGAGGCTGTTTTGTAGTCTATTGAATGCATATGGCAGACCATGTAAACAATCATCTGATGGTCACTTTTCTCTGCTAACCGATCCAGCATGCACTGCGCGTCGCTCAGTAAAGCCAAACTCTTGATGCAAGTATTGATGTACTAAGAAATGGACATTTTAAGAACTCATCGGAAGCTTGCTATGCACTCCCGCTGATCATTTTTGATAACCCAGAAGCGTCCAGAACCGGCACGCGCACGTCAGCAGTAGGCGGCCGTGGTATAGTCAGATCATGTGACCGTAGCAAGCTGGAAGTTGTTCTCCTGCAGGTTAGAAGTCGGTATGTTTTTCCTTAAAGCCCTGATATATAAAAACATCAATTTGTCATCCCCTGGTGTTCAATAGCTCTGGTTGATGACAAGTTTTCAAATTCCAACCCAAAAGAAAATATTCTGTGTTGATAATCCTACTAATAATAAACTTCTCAGTGTTCTCAGTTAATATATGGGTCGCGTGGGTGATCCCTAGTCAGTCGCCTAGTGGGTATACTTTTTCGGACTCGTATAATTCCAAGGTCTTGATTTCGATTTTGCGCCCAACTATTTATAGTAAGTTGACAAGCTGCAAACAGAAAATTGAAATATGATACCAAAAGAATACCGTGTTTTTCATATAGACCGTACAGAAAAGGCACAGCAAATATTCTGTTTACAAACTAATATATTTTAACTTGAGTACTACAGCCAACTCACGTGTAAAGAGCACGATCCTTCGAGATGTTTAGAGAGAATATACTTGGCAGCTCAATAGTTCAGATCGTAGATACTATACAACTTATAATTGAATACTATGTACGTGTCTATTCAGTCATGAAGCAAAGATTCATGGTTTGCGCAGAAAGACGCAGGTTGCGGGAAAACCTGCTGCAGTTTGACAAAAGGCAAAACTCAAATCAGTGTTTAACCAAAAGGAAAATGAAGTTTCTTAACGCCGTAAAAAGCGATTTGCACTTCAATTTGGTTGAATATCAGAAGTGCTCGCGAGCAGCATATGCAACATTTCGTTGTAAAATAAAGTTTCACGGCTACAGGTATAAGAAGCAGGTTACATGTTGCAACTTCCTGCAGGTTGACAAAATCAAACGCAAATCCGTGTTGAACCAAAAACTAATAAAATTACTAGAATTAAAAGCAATCTGCATTTCAAATTCGTTTTATACAAGAAGAAATGAACCAGTAGACGTGTGATATGCACACTATACATAACTATGTTTTTTGTTTCGTTAAAGTAACAAACATTTTATGACTACAGGTGTAAAATCGCAGGCTACACGGACACGCGCACGTGTGCTACATTTGAGTCAGTCACTGAATTAAGAGTATCCCCGACCCCCAACTGCAGGGTTTATTGTTTTGAGGGCTTGCTAACCGTTAAGACATTATGCCTGTGTTTAATAAAAATTCCATAACTTTGGTCCATGACAAATTTTTCAGATTCCGATCCGGCGTGTCAAATGTTTTCGGAGCTGGGTTCGAACGCTCTGATTGGCTGAAATCGTATGAGTAACAATCGCGACTTTTGCTGCCATTATCGGAAGAATACGTCTTAATTCAGCTTCGGCAAACACAGTTTTGAAACTTGGGGTTAAGTATTCCTTCATCAAGCTGAATCAGATCTATAAGTAATTTAGACAAAGTTTACCAAAGTGGCAAAGACTAATAATTTCTACTCACCATAACAGGTCTGGCCCCTGTCAATTACATTGCCTTCCTGAACGAGTTTGCAAAGAAATGGGAATTTGACACTGGAGGGGATGCTAAGTAACTACTGCAATACAGTTTGTGAAGAACATGGGCAAAACTTGCGCCAATGTCATACAAGAAGGATGTATCGAAACAGTAATTTGTAATCTGGTTGCCAGCAGTGTTCAGTGGAGTCCAAATTTTTTGACACAAATTGATCGTACAGGTGCGTCAATAAAACCACATGTAAGCTGTATTCGTACGGGAAGAATTTTTGCATTGTTTTAGTTCAGAAATTTGAGAAAACGTGGCGTTCACAAGACCTACTCTGGGACCCAAAGTCGCACAAAGTCGCCTTAAGTTGCGCAAAGTCGCCTTAAGTCGCACAAAGTTGCCTTAAGTCACATAAAGTTGCCTTGAAAACACACAGGGCCCTCGGCAAGTCACATCCAGTATTTTCAATCACAACACTGCTTATTTCACCATACATATTTTTGAAAAAAGAAGATTTTGTATTGCAAGCAAAAACCGTCCAGGATTATCCTTTGCGCAATTATCCTTTCACCAAAGACCTCTGGCCAAAATACAGTGGAGTTGTTTTGGTTGCAAATTTTAAGTTGACAGAATCTTTAATCACCATTCAGCCAGCTCAATACTTGTGATATTCACCATGGTTGGCAAACACTTTCTCTAATATGATTACAAGATCAAAACGATGTCGTAAACCTATAGCAGAAATTGTACCTCTAATGCATTTACAAGATCAAAAAGATGATATGACGTCATTTATGTATCAGAAATTTTTCCCTAATACGAATACAAACTCAAGAAGAAGATCAAAACATTACGTATTCTATTCTTTACAAATTAAACTGGTCATTTTCTATCTAGCGTTACAATCAACTCACATTAGAAGACCTTGTTCCTTCGAGAAACTTGGATAGCAGATATTTCACAGCTCAAGAGCTAGTTCGACTCCTATCTAACACAACAGTGTAAAACTGAATTATACGTACGTGTCTCTTCAGTTATGAAACAAAGATTCACGGGGGTGCACAAAGTCCCAGGTTGTGAATTGCAGGTTGCGAAAGGACCTTCTTCTTAGAAAGAATGGGCTTCAATCATGCATTGTTTAACCAAAAAAATTAAGAAATTATTTGACGCAAAAGCGATTTCAGTTTCAAGATAGTTGGATATCGGAAACACTGGGCGAAAACGCGTGTGATACTAAAATTATATCGCTTGTTTCATTGAAACAATAAAGTTTCACGGCTACAGGAGTAAAAAGCAGATTGCATCACACTAAAACTTAAAGTGTATTTTCACAATTCCAAAAATGGAAAGTTACACCTGTTTTCGTTTTAGAACATTACACCAACATTTCTGTCTAATTTTACATTTGATACTGGGTACTTCTACACTAAATTCAAGTGTAAATACTATAATCACTTTTTGAGGGGTAATATTGATCAGTACCACTGTAGGTGTATTTTTATGCCCTCTTAAATTGTGTAATTTTAGAACAAGTTTTCGTATTCGGTGGTAGTACTACACCAGCATAACTGCACTTTTACACTCTTTGAACTGTAAGATTAGAGAAAAAAAAATTGAATAAATGTAAAGTTACAAACTTATTAGGGTAAGATTTACCGACAATATTTTTTGTAACAAATAAAACACGAACACTCCAAATTGTATGACAATTACTATATTTATAGCATCAATTCTAAAATTATAACCCACGACTACCGGAAATATAATCCGACTCAATTAAGTTTTTTTTAAAGCCGTTTTATCAATATCGTACCACTGTAAAAGTTGGTCGAAGTCAGATTTTCTCACTCACAAAACCTGTCAAAATCTTTGCAAATCACCCAATATGTGTTTTGAACACAGCATTTTAAGAATTTGTATCGTAGAAGACCGAGGCACAAGTCGTCATTAAATCATGTGTGCCAAGTATTCTTAACTGGAATTTGAGGGTGCAGTGCTTGTAACAATCACACCAAATGGGAATACAGTTCTATTTTTTGTTATAACCGCCCATTTGAACAAAAATTCCATAACTCTGGTCAATGACAAGTTTTCATGTACCAACCCAAAAGAAAATATTCTCTGTTGATATTCCTCTTCTTGTACTCCGTGTTTTTCACATAGACCGTACAGAAAAGGCACAGCAAATATTCTGTTTACAAACTAATAATTAATTTATGTTATCTACAGTACTACATCCAACTCATGTGTAAAAATCCCGTTCCTTCAAGATGTTTAGGGAATATACTTCGCAGCTCAAGAGATCAGATCGTAAATACTGCACAATTTATAATTGAATACTATGTACGTTTCTATTCAGTCATGAAGCAAAAGATTCATGGATTGCGCAGAAAGACGCTGGTTGAGGGTAGACCTGCTGCATGTTCACCGAAGGCAAAACTCAAGTCAGCGCTTTAACCAAAAAAAATGAAGTCTTAACGCTGTAAAAAGCGATTTGCATTTCAAGTTAGTTGAATATCAGAAGTGCTCGTGAGCAGCATACAACATTTCGTTGTAATAAAGTTTCACAGATACAGCGAAGCAGATTGCATGTTGCAATTCAACTTCCTGCAGGTTGACGAAATCTATTTCAAATCCGTGGTGAACCAAAAACTTACAAACTACTTAGCTAAAAAGCGATCTGTATTTCAAATTCGTTTAATACAATAGAAGTGTGATATGCACATTGTACATAATTATATTCTTTGTTTCGTTAAAGTAACAACAATTTTACCACTACCGGTGTACAATCGCAGGCTACGCGGACACGCAGACACACGCACGTGTGCATTGAACAAACAAATACATCTGAGTCAGTCACTACTCTACGACAATCTCCAACTTCAGGGTTTATTGTTTTAGAGGGCTTGTTACCGTTAAGACACCATGCCTGTTTTTAATTAAAAATTCCGTAACTTTGGTCGATGACAAATTTTTCAGATTCCGAGCCGAAGCCAATTGTTGTTTCTACTCATCTGGTCTGTGCCAAATGTTTTGGGAGCTGGGTTCGAACGCTCTGATTGGCTGAAACCGCAAAAACAACGAAAGCGGCACTTTTCTGCCATTTTTCTAAGAATACTGGTCATAATTCCTTCAGCAAATACTATATCGAAACTAATGGGTTAAGTTTTCCTTCGTCAAGCTGAATCAGATCCATAACTAATTTAGACAAAAAGGACCAAAGTGGCAAAGATTGATAAATTCTACCCACCATAACAAATTTCTGGCCCCTGTCAATGACTTTGCCTTCGTGAGCGAGTGTGCAAAGAAATGGGAGTTTTGACACTCGAGAGGATGCTAAGAAACTAACATAATACAGTCTGTGAAGAACTTTGGAAAAACTTGTGCCTATGACATACAAGAAGGATGTGTCGAAATAGTAATTTGTAATCTGGCTGCCAGCAGTGTTTAGTGGAGTCCAAACTTTTCGGCACAAGTCGACCATACAGGTGCGTCACTAACCACATATAAGCTATATTCGTACGGGAGAAATTTTGCAAAGTTTTAGTGCAAAAATTTGAGAAAAAAGTAGCGTTGGCATAATTTAACGCAAAACATCATTTCAAGAATCAATCTATGCTCTCCATTATAAAAAAATTGATGCGGACTAAGTATTCGAAACCGATCATAGAGTTCTGGATCTGCATGCGCGGAAAGGGTTGGCACCGGTATTGGCTGCATGGTCGAGTTCGCTCTTGAAGAGGAACAGTTCTTGGTGTTATTTAACCGAGCTCGTTAAGAAACTTGAGCTACGCCCTTGGCATGTCCACAGTATTGTTTGTGAGGCTTATATTATGACATTACTTTTTGACCGAGGTTTCCGTGAAGCTCAAACACTTCTACACAAAATCACCGCCTCACTCGTCAGTGATGTTCGTCCTCTCTTGGAGAGAGATGACCATCTTTACTGATCGTTCATCCTATGTGACTGGGTGGGTTCGAAGGTGGCTGATGAGGCCAATCCGAGCCCGGAAAGTTCTGGCACAGTGAGGGCAGGACAGCGGAGCTGGGGCCTGTGCTGAAGGGTTGATGCACCGGGCCTTCCGAGCTGCGCGTTTGGTCTTGGCAGTTTCGATGCGTTGTTGCTCGTACGCTGCTGTTCCTTTGTGGATTGCACTGCGCCATGCTGACCGATCCTGAGCAAGTGTCTCCCATAAGTTGAGATTCAGTCCAAAGTCCTTCATGGAAGCTTTGAGTGTGTCCTTGAAGCGTTTCTTCTGGCCTCCATGACAGCGCACTCCGGTCCAGTCTGCAATTCTCCGTTGAGAAGGCGCTTGGGTGGTCGTTCGTCAGACATCCTGGTGACATGTCCAGCCCGGCAAAAACGTAATTTCGGTTCTCCTGTGAACACCATTTCACTGGCACGTAAAGATATGGCACGTGGGACTAATGTTGACAATTATGTTGGTCAACAATTGTTTGGTAGGCAAAACATTATAAGCCGCGCGAACTTTGCTACTAATTCGTGAAACTTGTTTTATTTTTGCTGCAGACTTTCCTCAAAATGGTTGCACGTTCTGTTGTACCATTCCTATGTGTGTCAACCGTCAAAGAAAGGCAATAGACTGAAGTTCTACCGCTTCCCTCTAAATTAAAAACAAAAACTCACAGGACACAACTGAATATACTTTTTCATTCGGCTACACGAATCGGCAGTGTAGGGCTTCAAGAACAATTGTAAGAAAGGTAACTGCGATGTTCCAGCCATTTTTTGTCGTCAAAATCAGGCAAAACAAGGGCGGCTAGAAGTAAACTGCTGAATCTCTAGTTTTCTCAAAGTAAAAATCCATACCTAGAGAGTTAAAAAATTATAAGGCCATCGTCGTCGTACGACTCACACAAAATTTAGCATTTTCAGCCACATGTCTGTAAAATGTGGCTTGCCAATCTGAACTACGGCATGCCTGATTCACCAGACCTTCTCTTCTTCAGTCTGCTCCGACAAAGGGCTTACGCTCGAAACGTCAGCCACACACCAAATCTCACAGGCGAAAAACATACTATATCAACCTTTGTTGATCAAACCCGTATTCAGCTTACTCGATCGCCTACGCAGAAAAAACAAACAGTTTTGTTTTCAAAACTACTCTTCCAGTCTTCTGCTTTGGGCCGCTCTTCATTTCATTCTTTATTTTCTTCTTCATGCAACTCTTCGGGACTCTCTGGTTGGGAATATTCAGGCTCTGAGAAAATAGAATTTCCGTCTATTGCCATTTTGCGTGGGTCCACATTGTTATGTCATGTGCTTACGTGAAAGAAATCGAAGTAATTAAGGGAAACTGGCTTTTTTACGTTTGATTCCTTCTTCTCCCGTTTTCTGCGTGCGTTGTTTCAATGTTTTGAAGTCATTCTGCAGATTTTGCGCCCGCTCAAATTTCATTTGAAGCAAAGTCCTCACATTCAGTATCGACGCAACGATTTTAGAATTTATCATATATTTTGTTCCAATGTTTAGAATCAATGAAAGAATCATGGTTTGGCCCCCAAGCTTGAAGAATTTCAAAAGTTTTTTCCTCGCTCCAATCGGCGGCCTTTGGCGTCTTTGGCTTGCTCGATCACTTCTTCGTTACTTCGCTTGCCTCACTGCTGCCATTACCATTGTTTCTTGAGGAGTAGTGCAACATAGTGCGTGGCTCCTCCTAAAATGGTCTACAATTGGTCTAGGATTTAATGGAGCCGAAACCTAATTGTAGAATTGCACACGTTTTAGGTATACTACTGATAATCAGTTACTGATTTGCCTTTTATTTCAGCGACATCATAGTGGTCTGTACAGTTTCAATTTGCAGGTAGTGTCGTAGATGGCCTACATTTGCTGACAAAGTTCTTTGTTTACAATCTCATGTGCAGGTGGGCAAACTAATTTTAAAAATGGCCAGTCGGTGCCAAAACCCAGCCGTAATGACAAGTTTGATTAACCATCGGATTCATAGGCAGTGCCGTAGCTGGGCAAAATTTTTTGGGGGAGCCCAACTTGGCTGAGATCTAGGGGATCTGGTGGAAAATCCCCGGAAAGTTTTTGAAGTTTCCATTCCTGAAATTGCTAAAAATGCACCTAGCTCATATATATTCCACCTGTGCAAGGCTATTTTGTTTTCAACTAAGAACTTGTCTTGAACGCTGACTGATCACACTGGTTTCTGTGGCAACAGAGGGTTAGTCGAAGATATTATATACCACAAAGCTCAACCACAAGGGAACTCGCCTCACTCAACAGTGTTTTATAATCAACAGGACAGTGTTCTTGTTCTAGCTTCCGTCGTACTTTCTATTCGTAGACAAACTCTAACTTGTGCAACCCCAAATCTCTTTTTCGACACCAATAAGACCAGAAAGTGTGGGGGCTGAAGCACCTCCGGACAGCCCCATTCCTTTTGTGGTTCCTGAACTGGGTGGCCTAAAATTTGGAACAGTAGCAGTAACAGCAACGTCGGCAAAACTACATTAATAAGACCTTGTTACAGTGCATGGTTGTAGTTTTAGCCAAATAACTGAATTAGTGCAAATAACATTCCATTCAAGACAGCCATCCTCAAACGATTATTTAAAATTTACTCAACTGAAAGAGGCTGCCAATGACTTATAAAAACGAACAACTACGTGGACAAGATTTACTGTTCTACATGTATTTGAAAACAATTGACAGAGGTAATGCCTCAGAGTACCGTGCCACATATAGATAGCGGTAGTTAAACGAAATTGTACTCAATCAGCAGCAGTTTTACTTTAGACTTCCCACACTCTACAGATACTGCTGTACTGGCCGTATTATTCAGTATCTAACTTGCCCGGTGTTTGGAGATCAATGTCTCATGTGCAGGCTACAGGTCTTTTCCCAGCTAATCTGTTTGTGTTGCCTTTGATAGGAAAGTCTACTTTCGGGGCAGGTAGTTAGCTGTAAATCTCCCAAAAAATTGTTTAAGGCTCTCGTATTGCCCAACAAACTCGTTGGCAGTATTGACAAGGTTTATCTTGTCAGTCCTGTCCCTGTGGACATGAAGGGCCATCAGGTGATTGAGCCTTGCATCACTGGTTGTCGCACACAAGTAAGTCTTAACATGTTTCAAAGCAGAAAAGGATCTTTCACTTGCGGCATTTGTTGCAGGCATGACTAACAGTAACTTACCCAGTGTACAAATCGAGAAGCAACTTGCGAGAATCATCAAGTGACTGAAAAAAGTCGATCAGATTATGGACGCCGAATCTTGAAGTGTCGTAACTCATGGATGTTGCGACTTGCTGCGGGAGTAAAAGCTGGCCTTGAAGCTTATAGCTATCTAAATCTTCATCATAAACTTTCACTACTTTAGAAAGTTCGGCATCATATGGCTCACTGGCGATAGCCTTCCGAAGGAGTTCCTGAATGTTTACGTACACTTGTAAGTCCTTCTGATCAAACGTTGATGTAATTGCTGTCGTTGCAGAATAAATGGCTTCAAAATAGATTTGCCTTTAGCGGTCCTTGGCAGTTTGTGGATAATGATGCATATCTTATGTGCCAATCTCATAACGTTTCGGTGCTTTTCTCTTCCTTGGAAGCTCGGGATCTTCAGTGGTATCGATTTCTGTGCCTTTGCGCTTTATGATCCGAGCCCAAAAAAGGTCAAATGCTTTATTGTTTCGATCTCTTAGCAAAGTCTTAACTACATCTTGTGCAAGCAAATTCCTTGAGCTGCAGAAATCGTTGAACTTTGCAATGCACGGCTTATTAGGTTGTCGGTTTGTTTCAGAAGTCTCTCCCATAATGAACAACCACAGTAAAAACTAAACTGAGTCATCGTGGTTTGAGCGCCTTGAATTCTGTTCTTCATCTTTGTGTCGGTTAATACCCCAAGGGACCACTCCCAAAGCTCCATGAGTTCAGCATGATTGTTTAAACTGATGCTAGCGCTTCACCGCGTACAGTCCATCTTGTCGTGCAAAGTGCGTGAACTTCAGGTGTCTCGTTCTGCATTTCTGATCTAATTTGATCTAGTTTGGAGTTTCTTGAGGCGACTTTTTCACCAGTTTTCCAATATCTCGGACTGTTTCAAGTGAATCGCTTATGCATTTCACTGATTCAGTTTATGGCATCAGCAACAGCCAAGTTTAACGCGTGGCTATAGCAGTGTGTGTATAAACACTTTCCATTTATTAACTTAATTTGCGTGGTCACCCCAGTTTTCTCACCTGTCGCTGTTGCAGCACCGTCATATCACTGGCCACGAGCATTTGAATGTTCAAGTTCATTTGGAACAGGACGCATTTGATTTTCTCTACCACCTGATTTGCAGTGGTTCTTGGAAGCGGGTACATTCCAATAAAGTCTTCATGGACTATGAAGTTGTCATCAACCCACCTAATGCAGATAACTAGTTGCTCCGTGTTTGACACGTCTGCCGTCTCATCGGCCATTATGGTGTAAAATTTGGCACTTTGAATCTGCTCTGAAATTTCCGCAGCATACCTAGAGCCAGCTCCTTGATCATCTCGTTCTGAATTGTCGGAGATGTGTATTTATCAGTTCGGCGTTGCAGCCACGCTAATATTTCCGGGTTTTCTTCAGATTGCAATTGTAGTAGCTAGTAAAAGTTGGAATTCTCTTCTTTAGCAGTCTCGTTGTTCCAGCTTCCTCTTAGTGGGTGGGCCTGTCGAGCTAAATAGCGGACATTTGACAAAATAGTCAGCAGAATTCTTCTACTTTTAGCTTTTTCCTCTGCATACTTTTCGGACAATAGCTCGCCGACCTTATCACGTACGCTTGCGGGTGTCGTTATGTATCTTGCTAAGCTTCTCGATGAGACTCAGATGGCTCGTGCTTCTGAAAGCCTTTCTTCCGATCCATTGCGTTTTTCCAGTTTCCAAAGCCAATTGTGGTGAATGCAGGGTCAACCTTGGTTGAGGATAGCATATTATTCTGGATGGCCTTAACGCATATGTGACAAAACACCGTATCATTTCCCTCGTCGTAATGCAGCCATTTATATTTCTCAAACCACGCTGGTTGAAAGGACCGATTTTTCTGATTGTTGCCATAGGTCTTGGTTGGGAACTTGAAGCCTTTCGGTTGATTAGGCCCAAGTGCCACGGATCCTAAACCTGGCAGTACCTCTACACCTTTTTCAGTAGAAGATGTAGCCCCGCCCCCGGCCCCTCCCCTAGCTACGGCACTGACAGGCAAACGTACAGGTGCTAGCAGTACTCTTACAAGTCTTTGGTTCTTGTTATCACTATCGATCAAAATAGGAGGATATGTCTTGATCAGTGTTCGTCTTGGTATTTCATATTTTAAAAAAAACATTTCAAAATTACTAGAAATAACACTTAAAATACGTGAATGTCAAGAAAGTCGTTGTCCTCATTGCCGTTGGGAGGCGCTTGCCGGTATCTGTTTCCAAAGTTATTCATGATAATAATTTTGCTTGGATTCCACAAAAAGAAAATTCCGAGGGAACAAGAGAGAAGTTACGTACACAAGCGGTGAACTCAGTGAAGTGTACGTGAAAATGCACATGCTGTAAGATAAAAAATAGCAAATTTAACGTGACCTATCAAAGAGATTGACATTTTGCTTGCTTATCTTGTTTGGATAATGCGTAAGTAGGCTCTAAAGATCGATCGGACCGGACTTTAGAGCATACTTCGACTCCTTTGAAAACGCTGTCTTTAACTTATCAAGATCGCAATGAAGTATTTACTTGAAACCCAGACATTCCCCATTCAAACATTGAGTAGGTTCAAAGTATACTCTACTTACGATCGAGGGTCTCCCAGGGGTTTTGGAGGAACAAGGGAACATGGCAACAAAGAAAAAAATCATAGGGAACAAGGGAACACGAAACGGATTGTTGTTGTTGTTGTTGTTGTTGTTGTTATGCTTAATTCGATTCAGCATAGAACATTTTTTTGATTTTGACCGTTTTTTGTTCGTTTCTGTCCTCTCTGGTGCTGACTCTGTTAGACTGGGTACGAGGTTGATGATCACTTGTCACGTGCAGCAACGGCCACCTTCTTTGAAGGAAGTTGTGATGATTAAAAAACGTTTTGTTAAATAATTTAGAAAAGTTTTCTGCTAAACGGAACAAAGATCAGTTAATAATTAAACTGTTACAACTCCTGAACGCTGTACGATTGAGAGTTATTTTGTGAAGAACAAAATTTACATGAGTATCTACGCCTGAAAATCGGGAAAAAAATAACTAGAAGACACCCAGGTGCCCACTGGTGCTAATGGACAGGTTGTGGATTCTTGCAAATACATGTCTTTTTATTTTAATTCAATTTAATGTTACTTAAGCCAGCAAGTTTAGTCCGACCATTTTAAGCATTCTTTACTGATTAGTTTTAGTTTCACTTTGTATCGTTCACTGTCAATGGCTATGTGTACGAGCCACTTCAAATGACTTGTGCACTGCATTTATCGCGAAACGGTCCTCGCAAGCAGAGGAAAATATTTGGTATTCCTATGACACTTGTTCAGCTGATAGATGTTTCGGTATGTGTATGATGTTTCAAACACGGCCAGTAATGTACAAATAAGTTACCGTTTGAAGAGCTTGACTGACCAAAACCTCCGGTATGTCTGAGCTGAATTTTATTTGGCCAGCCACTTGACAGGTGATTATAGTCAGCCGTTATTTTGAGTCCTGTTTTATATTTTCAAAAATTCAGACGGTTGTGATTTACTTCTTATCTTAAATACTCTATATTCTCTTTCTCCACAATGAAAATAAGCGAAATGCAGTTAAAGGCAATCCAAATTTTCTAAAATCCTCCCGGGAAGCATGTCCCCAGACCCCCCTAGAAGTTGCACCTTCACTGCCCACATGTACCACCCTCCACAAAATGCATCG
>JAOEJI010110013.1:0-12213 GCA_025448255.1 Umimayanthus chanpuru | reverse complement strand
GGCGAAGGGGGGGGGGGGGTCAATGGGATCCCTCCTCTCTATTCTCGACACCACTCATCCGATTGACTTTTATTTGGCACAATGTCAATTGAATGGAACCACGTGGTGTTTCATTAGTTTCCATGGCAACCACAGTCACATAAATGACGTCACAAGCTGCCACCATCTTGGATTTTCCAGTTTCTATAAAACGTTTCTCATACCAAAAATGGCGAGAAAACAACATTTAGCGATTGGAATCTACAAAAGTGTAAGATCCATTGTAAAGCGCTAGCTGTCAGTATTTAATCACTTTTCAGGGAAAATAGTCACTTCCTAGCGAAAATTTGAACTTTCGAAGAAACACACAAGTTGCGCGTCTTGTTGGAAAAAATAGAAGCACCCCCTCCCTCCCCTAAAAAGCGTACAAATAAAAAGTTGATAAAATTATGGTTTTCGCTGAAATAATATCGCCATTTTAAATTTTAGAAAAGGCGTACACAAAGGTCCACAGGATTTAACGAGTTCTGTCCAAAACGATGCCTTTTTTTAACAAATTTTGCAAATGTCGATGGGGCGAAATTGTAGAAACTAAGGAGTTGAGATGTCCAACTTTGTTTCGTACAGCTAGCTTTTCCTGCTAAAGGATGGATTTTCGTATTGACGAAAATACGTAAAAGATCAAAGTTGTTTGTGGCTAATCGCCCTTACATCGAAGGTGAGCTGGAGTTTGTATATTTTAAAACCACAAAACGAAATTTAACTGTTTTTTTATTTTAAGTGTGCTTCTGTGCCACCTTTTCTTTAGATCCGATTGTGTAAAAAACTAGAAATATATTTGATTTGATTGGTTAAAAATCTGAAATTATTTGAATCAACTCTAATGCTTTGTTACTATGATTTAAATAATCGAGAACCAGTTAACTCAATGAAATATCTGCTAAACAAGACCAAATCTTGCGAACGTTGTTCACATGTGATTTGATCTGCTGTGGTTGAAATTGTGCAAGTGGCCGATGTTTCGAGCGTTAGTTCCTTGTCAGAGTTTTGTAGGTTAGCTTTTCGATCTGGTTTAAGTTTGTTTAGAAAATGAAGCTTCCACTTTTACAAGTTGCAAAATTAATAGCGATAATAATCCTGAAGGTAAAACAATAAATTTTGATCGAACTGTGAGGTTTATGTCACAAGTTAATGTTATTAGTTTGGCAGTGGTTTTGGCGATACTTGCTTTCTTCAATTTACAACCAGATAATTCCTATTTATGATGAGCAAGTTTGTGTTTAGAATACTTTACGCAATTCTGTAAGTGAGTTCTAGTTTTCAGTAATTGTATATCAAATTTAAAATTTTTTCACTTCCTTCTTTACCTACCCGCTTTTTACTTACTTATTGCTGCTAGAGATCTTTAGTCCGTTTCTTTAGGTCCAACTCTAAATTAGTTTGTTGACAGCCGCGGTGTAAAAAGTCTGCCGAAATGAACACCCGGGGACTACGATTATCAAACAAAGGAATTATTTTCTACTTTAAAATGTGGTGCTACGGCAACAAAATCCAGACAACAATATTTCGAAATTTCTTGATAATGAAAAAAATATATATAAAATTCTATTTCACTACTCTTATCATAAGCATTTTGTTGAAAATGAATAACAAATTAATAAAGGACAATCTCTCACTTTTTAGTTTTCTTAACATTAAAATGTATTTTTAGTACTTACGTATTGGTTGTCAAGCATATCGGTCAATTAAAACAATTAAAGGTTTCATTTACCCTAACAAAAGAATCTATCACCTTTAGATTGAAACGTGTTCACTTTTCCAGGTCAATTTTAACTTTCGTGCAACAACTTCTCATTAAGTGACGACAATTATTAAGCCATTAAGCTCAGGTGCGAAATTTATGACAGTGCTGTCTGTCTCACAAAACGACGTTTTCAGAGAATAATCTCGTGGACCGCAATCTTAGGGAGACATTTTTCTCCTTGCAATTTTAACAAAATACATATATGTTCTTCAAATGAGAGACGAACTGGGTTTTCAATGGTCTCAGACGTAAATGAGTTGGTCACACTCAATGCTTCATTGCGTCCCATGGACAAAAATACACCGGCTGGACATGTGGTACCCCAGGGGGAAGGGAGACAATACTCGCACATATTTTGGGGTGAAGGTGTGCCGCCCAAATCTTAAAACCCTGGCCCTGTTTCATACTAGAAAATCCAATTTTCTTCCCCATTTCAGACCAAATTTAAAAATCCGATACCCCATTTCAGACCAGCCCTATTTTTTTGGATATTTTGTTTGCTTAAGCAAAATGTATACCCCATTTCAATCTGCAAGTGTGACGGAAATTCTGCAGGTACCTAACTGGGAAACCCTAGCAATTAGAAGAAAAACCGCCAGACTGTCTTTTATGTGTAAACTCTCCCACAATCTAACGGATTTTTCAGTGGAAGCCGATCAACCACCAAATAATGAAAGAAGAAGCCGTGAGAGCTACGATTTAAAGTTTGAAGTTACTAAAGCAAAGAAAGATATTTTTAAGTTTTCTTTCTTCCCACGAACAGTCAATGAATGGAACTTCTTCCCATGGCTACTGTGAATGCAACCTTATCCGTAGACAGTTTTAAATCTAAGTTAGCTAATGATTTAAATATTTTATTGCATTAGTTCTATTCAGATTATTTATAAATTTCTTATTTTTAATATTTCCATTGTGTTAGTTTTATTTACATTTTTTATTTTATTTATTTACTTATATCCATAGGCTAAGAATAAGTTTACAAATATTGTAAAATAACGACTCAGATAAAAAAAAAACACCCTAAAAACTTTATAATGTGATTTAAGTGACATAACTAGATTGCAATGACACGATAGGGGTCTTGTTCAGCGGCTTGTAGTATCTTCCATTTTTTGAAATATTTTTGGAGCTCTCCATTCTTGACAGTGATTTTTTGTTCAATTTCTCTGGCAAACATTAAATGCTGTATAAAGATTGTTTGTTGTGGGACTGTACCTCTAGCTTCGCATACGTGTATGTAGTATTGATCTGGCAATAAGAAGTTCCTGAGATACAAGCTTTCCTTTAAGAAAAAATTCAAGACGTAACAAGATTGACAAAGAAAAGTGCGGAGTGTGAAATGTATTCATGTTCTTTGTTAACCAGTCGGTAACTTTTCTTCAGAAGTCCAGAAGGTTTGTGAGAACTTACAATCCCAAAGAATATGTTTAACTGTGTCTTCATGTTCGTTGCAAAAACAGCAAAGTTTATTTGACTAAATTCCAATTTTAAATTGAAAGTCATTTGTGACAGTTTTTCGATGGAGTAGTTTAAATTTAAAAATTTATAATTTTGAATTTTTGGTAGCTTGAAATGCTAAACAGTAGGTTTTCTCGCAGTCAATTGTTATGTTTTCCTCTTCTCTACATATTGCTTCTCATTTCAATTCACTCTTCAATGATGTCGTTGTCTTTCTTTAAATGAGGATTTCAGATACTGCTTTTGAGAAGTCGTTTAATTTTAGCAACTGAATAAATGATTTTGGCTGTGTAGCGGCTCTTTCAGGAGAAGATTTATCTTTAGTACTCTGAACTGGGGAAAATAAGCCGTAAGAGTCTAAAACGTTTGAGGACTCACTCTATTTAGAGTTGATAGCAGCATATGTTAAAAAACTTGATTTTTCATCCGAGGGATCCTTTACCTTAACGTATTGACCATCTGGAAAAATAAACCGCAGTCTTTCCTACTCGAATGAAAGAACTGTACCGAAGTGGTATGCTCTGAATATCGCCTAGAGTACTCTGAAGTTTTTTTCCGCCCACATGTGTAGGATTTCCTTCAATAACTCATCTTTGATATTTAAGTATTTGATATCTTCTGTAATTAAGTTGTTTTAGAACAGTCTTTTACTTACGTGTTTAGCAAGATAAAAATCGCAAAAGAGTTTCCACTTTCCTGTGTTCACACTGTCCAAGTGCTTCTTAACCCAGATGGCTTCCAGACAGTTATTAACCCAGTTGGCTTTCTGAGAGTTATAGAATATTTTAATGTCTATCACTTTGAGTGCGTCTTTATCACAGTCAAATAGTAGCAATTTTTTTTAGTTTTCAAAGGTCTGGGCCTCTTGGGTTTGTGTGTAAATTGATTGCAAGAGTTATGAGAGAGTGGTCGGCTTTATAACCAGGTAAAATATCTGTTTCCCAAATGTCTCTGCATAAACTTGAGCTGTTCAAAAAGAAAACAAATCGACATTGTTTATTGAGTTTTTTTTCTTCTCCAAGTGTATTCTTTGGTATCAGGGTTTTGGTTCCACCATATATCTACCAAATTTAAAATTTCCGCCATGCATTCCGACTTTTTGGGAGATTTAATGTGTGTTTTTTTCCTCCCGACTTGTTTTTAGTGATATCTAATAATAAGTTAAAATCTCCTCCAGAAATTACTTGTTCACATTCAAAAGGGGCCATATGATCTTGTATTTGTTTAAAGAAAATTGGATTATCTTGGTTTGGTGGGTAGACATTCACTTGGGTCCAAATATTGTCTTCCGTTTTAGTATCGCAAAATATAAAGGTGCATTTCAATGGGAAAATTCGAATGCGGATCCTGAATCCAAAAAGTTGTTTTTCGTTTGTCTGGGAAAATCCAAAAAGAGGTTGTGAATCCTATGAATCCGCACTCGACCAAGATTGAATGAATTTAATCTAAATCCGGATTCTTGGGATTCATGATCCAAGCGTTTCTTTGAAAAAAGATTTCGAAAAAACGTACATTTTGCAAGCGGTCTTCGCGCTAAAACAGCGGCCTGACCAGTTGGAAGCTTTTTGAGCATACCCACTCGAAACACTATTGCTTCGCTAATTCTGAAATGTTTAACTTTGTGTGAGCATGTCATCTGGAACACGATAAACTAAACTCGTCACAGATTTGAAAGCCATCATTCAACACTTCACTGAAAAACAGAAACAGAAAACAAACTTGCCGATATTTTGCATTTCGCTCTTAACTGAGGTCGCGCGAACAGCGTGAGGGGTAAGTAAGTTCATCCGAAAAAATCCCTTTTTGGATTTGTCGTTTCTTTCGCAAAAATAAATTCTTGTAATCTAACTCGAAAATCCAATCGTGGATTTTCCCAAAGAAATGCACCCTAAGACGAATTACTCCTCAGACGGATAATTTGTCTAGACGGATTAGTCGTATCTAGTAAAAATTCGGCCATTATAGTAGGTTAGCTTGTCTTGTTTAAATTCGTTTAGAAAACGAAGCTTCGACTTTCACAAGTTGCAATAGTAATAACAAAAACAATCCTGAAAGTAATACAATAAATTTTGATCGAACTGCGAGTGTTCATATCACAAGTCATTGCTAACAGTTTTACCATGCAGCAGTTTTGGCGATACTTTCTTTCTTCAATTTACAACCATATAATTCCTATAATGCTAAAAAAGTTTGTGTTTTGAATACTTTAAGCAATCCTGTAAGTTAATTCTAGTTTTTAGGTATTTGTATATCATTTTTTTTTCACTTCGTTTTACTTACCTGCGATTGCTGCTAGAGATCTTTAGTCCGTTTCTTTAGGTCCAACTCTAAATTAGTTTGTTGACAGCTGCGGTGTAAAAGGACTACCAAAATGAAAATACCCGAGGAATACGATTATTAAACAAAAGATTTATTTTCTACTTTAAAATGTGGTACTATGGAAACAAAACCCAAACAGCACTATTTTGAAATTTCGTGGAAATGAAAAAATATTGAACTATACTTGACTGCTCTGGGGCAAACAAAAAAAATATTTGTTTCCGGTTACATGCTTTTTAGAATTAGGGTAGGTAGGTCGGGTTATTTTTCTTTTGCAAAAATTTTGTTTGCCTGAAGACCATTTTGTAAAAACGGAATTGCTATATCTACATTTTTCAGTTTGTCACGTGGTGTCATGGCTCGTTGCTCCTTCATTTTTCAATGGCTAACAGTTTGATCTCGGCTGACGTGTTGTCAACTGCGCGCGAAAGTTATAAAAACACTTTTAGTAAAGTGTTTTTAATATAAATTGCAACCAAAATAGACTTGAGACTGAAAACATTCTTCTGTGAGAAGAATGAATTGTAAAAAACCAAAAACGACCATAACAAAATCAGGGTCGGTGACCTAAACTTGGGGACGGTCGGTAACCGAAACACACACATTTTTTTTTGTTTGGCCTTACCATATTCGTTTAGCTGAAAATGAATTTAACAAATCAATAAAGACAATCTCTTTCTTTTTAGTTTTGAATTCTTAACATTAAAATGTATTTCGAGAAAGAGGAAGTATCATAATTTGTAATTGACCTGTGTATCACATTACGTATAAGTCGTCAAGCACGTCGGTCAATTAAAACAATTAAAAATCTCATTTACTCTAACAAAAGAACTAATCACCTTTAGAATGAAACGTGTTCACTTTTCCAGGTCAATTTTAATGCTCGTGCAACAGCTTCTCATTAAGTGACGACAATTATTAAGCCATTAAGCTCAGGTGCGAAATTTATGACAATGCTGTCTGTCTCACAAAACGTGGTTTCGGAGAATAATCTCGTGGACCACAATCTTGGGCAATTTTTTTCAGAATGTACATACGTTCTTGAGATGAGCGACGTACTTGGTTTTCAATGGACTCGAACGTAAATTAGTTGTTCACACTCAAATATTCATCGTGTTCCGTAGACAGAATTACACCGGCTGGGCATATTGTACCCCTGGGACAGTACTCACCCTTTTTGGGGCGTTGGAGGTGTGCCGCCCAAGTCTTAAAACCCTGTCACCGCTTTAGACAAGAAAAACCCATTTCAGACCAAACTTGAAAAACCAATAACCTATTTCAGACCACCCATATTTTGTTTGTTTGTCTTGTTTGTTTAAGCAAAATGTATACCCAATTCATTCTGCAAGTGTGACGGAAATGCTGCAGGAACTTAACTGGGAAACCCTATCCACTAGAAGAAAAACCGCAAGAGTATCTTTTATGTATAAACGCTCCCACAATTTCACAAAATTTTCAGTAGAAGCCCATCTACAACCAAATAATGAAAGAAGATCCCTTGGGAGGCACGATTAAAAGTTTGTAGTTCCTAGAGCAAAAAAATATTTTCGGTTTTCTTTCTTCCTACAAACAATCATTGAATGGAACTCCTTCCCAAGTATATTGTGAATGTCATCTGATCTATAGTTAGTTCAAATGTAAGTTAGCTGACAGTTTTAAGGTTTCATTGCATTAGGTTTATTCAGATTTTATAAATTTATTTATGTTTAATATTTCCATTCAGTATTAGTTTTATTTAGATTGGTAAAGTTGGTGTGATTTCTAGCGATTTTTTACCGACTTAATAAAAAACGTAGAAGTAGATTTCAGAAAAAGAAAATCGGTCTGAAAATCATATCCTAAAGGACGGCACATAAATGTATAATTTATTGAGGGTAGTAACCCCCTGGGAAGTTAGCCTTTTTGCTCTTCTTCATTAAAGATGTTTTAATAATAATAAGAAATTTACAAATTATTTTGATAATGTAGTATTGCTAATATATTTCTAGATACTGTTAACGGAAAATAATTAGTGGAATTATAGATATACAGATACTACGAGAAATTTGAACGAACATCTGAACGATAGACACTGACAGTAGAAGACCAGTTTTTTTTAAAAAAAAATGTTTATTTTGCTTTGGCGATATGCTGATGAATTAAGGTTGAAAACCATACCATATCAACCTTTGTTGCTCAAACCTGTATCTGAACGATAGGTCTTTTTTCTTTAGCATTATTTAGCTACAGTGTGGTAGAGATGTTACAAAACTTATTCTGTTAATAGTGGCATAATTAGAGGTTCCCAATTTTTTTTTTCAGCATGAGAGGTGTAACAAATATGTTTTTCTTTTTTAATTTTCCCCTTCTACAATGTTACAAAAGTTTGAAAGTTTGGGTGTGCCAATTACAACTATAAATGTGGAAATTAGCAACTATAAAGATAAATCTCAGTATTGGTTCGGTTTTTCTTTTGGACATCACTCCATATAATTATGCCTTTAGTGACTAATGCTGGCAAACAAAACAATTTTTAATTTAACACATACCCTTTCATTAAAATAGCAAAACAATATCTAGTTCTTTTTATCTCTAAGTCTTTCTCTGTCTATTTTGTAAGCACTATTAATAAGTTATGCTACACAAAAATTAAAACTTAGCCAAACTAGAGCAAAAGTCGGAAACCTTGCGATTTAATTTGGCGCTAGGCATTTCCTTGCATCTAATATATTTTGCTACTTCCAGTAGAAAAATAAATAAGAGAAAAACATTGTACTCTGTTGTATTATGTTGTTTTGTATTATAATGTATCCATCTGTGTTACATTAGATTGTATTGTACAAATATTGTACCAGTTGTGAAAGTTGAGCCAAAATTTTACACATACAGTATTGACAGTCTCGTAACATGCATGTATTTTATACAGAAACCAGTTATTACGGAACAAATCAGTTTGCGATCACATCACAGAATCGTACTTTGCAAAATATTGCGATGCTATATTTCTCAGATTTTGTCACATTTCAGTCCTTTGCAAGAAATGAAGTAGTGCTCTATTGTACCTTCGTTTTCACATTGTGAACAAATGTCAGCCCTTTAAGTTTTTTTTAAAAAGGTTTATAGAAAAAATGGCATTATCGTTCTAAATCTGTGAATGGTAAACTATAAACTAGCGAAACTTCTACTTCACAATAATACATCATTATAGACATTATAGATAATCATATACTCTTATTCTTTCCCAAAAGTTTTCGCAAACTTGTCATTGCTGAGGGAAAAGTAGATCAGAAAATTTAAATCAAGATCACCAAATCATCATTGAATGGATAACTTTGATTTACTTGCTTGCGAAAAATTGTAAATTCTAATGCAAGTGGGGAAATGTCAAAATTACGCCAAGGTCGTCTGCCTCATCATAATTGCATGTCTCTAAACCGTGCAACTCCCATACCGCAGGCAGTAGGCAAAAGTTCTAGTTTGAGGAAAAATAAAAAAGCTATCAGTCAAAAGACCATTTTGCTGCTTGCTATGTAAGTTATCCATAACTATTCAGTTTATTTTTATTAAGAATAATATAACTTTTAGTTTGCTGCATGTACCATGCAACCAGAAGGTCCCTGGTTTAAACCTCGTCACGGCGGAGGGTTGAACTTCGGGCGAGCTTTTTTCGCTTAGTAGTCTCTCGACGTTCTATCGGGGGACTTAACAGAACCAACGCACTTCTCAAAACGCGTAGGGTAGTCCCGGTGTTTTTTTAAAAAAAATTTGGACGTACCTAAATGTCTCAGACATAAATCTTTGTTAACCGCTAATAGTGGTCTGGCTAAGACCCTCAACCACTGGACCATGCATTTGTTGTTTTAAACAAGTTGCAGAAAAGCTCAAGCGGGGAGTACCCCAAAATGTATTATACTGTACTGTATTTCATTGTTTTTTATTTTTCTTTTTTTTTTGTTATATAGGAAATGAAATCACTCTTGGCAAATACAAATAGCTAAAGCGTCCCATAAACTGGTCAAATCCTACCGTTCTAAATTAAATTATTTTCATGATGACAAGAAATGAAGGCCTTTTTAAAATTCGGTTGGTACTTGTTTGATTTATCCTCACGTTTCGTTCTGAATTTGGCGCTATTAAGTGCTTGTGGCCACCTACAATACAATTTTTTCGACAGGATCGATGGTCACTTATTTTTTGTGCTACGCATACTACAAAAGTGTTCACTAATTTAGAATATTATTTTTATAATTAAAAACGCTAGTATTAGGACTCGCTTTATTTATTCAAAAAGTGATCTTCTTTCAAAACAAAATAAATATGTTATTTGTCTGGCGTATAGAGCTTAACATTACTCATAAATAAATAAATAAACAATTAATTACATATATAATTTTCACTACGTGTCTAGATTGTAATGTGCCACACACAACAGTTTTCTTTCATTGTGATCTGGTACCAAGGCCTTTAAAAATATCTTTGTTATGCATTAGAATTAAATGCTAAAGCGAGAAAAAGACAACAAGAAGATTATTGTTTCTTGTAAAGCTGAAAAAGTCTTTCGTAAGGTAAAAGATCTTTTGGCACTCGCTGGCAACAGCCTGACTGGAAAAATATGCATGCTGCATTATATAAAATAATCATTCAAAGTTACTAATAACTGGCTTTCTATTGTCTATAAGCCACGTTTATAATTGCACGAAATAACAAATTAATTGCACCTCTCTAAACCAATAGGCATCCAGTAATTGTTTTCACCAGTGTGTTTAACTCTGTGTTCTGCCTTTGGTTGACAGAAGCGTACTGGCAAGTGAAGAAACTACAACATCCTCTACTCAGGTAAGTAACCCCAAGCTTATACTGAGTGACCAGATATTTGTCTAACCATTTTAACGTAAATCCATGCACCGAAGACACATTAAGAAATATTTTTAAAATCTCAGTTCTGAAAATTTTAGATAGAGCAAAATGGAAACCAACACCGATTCGCTCAAGATTCATACCAGGCGGTTAAAACAACTAATGGAATAATTTACCGTGAAATTTGTACTGACCCTAGACGTGAAACTTGAAGCGAGACTGATGTGCGAGTTCAGGGAAATTTGAAATCCGTTGTGCGAGTTAGGGCGAGTTAAGTCGAGTTTTTGCCCCAGAATACGCCTAAAAGAAATGAATAGAGAGGCAGTTTTACAGGTTTGGAAAAAGAACTTGCACATTTATAAGAAGGCGTCTGATCTTGATGAAAAGAGGTTATCCCGTGTGAATGAAAGGTCCATTAATAATCTGTTGTTGTTCCTTTTTACAGGTTGAAATCATGTTGAAGCTGTTTGTCATTCTAGGCTTCGCTGCATTTGTAGCAAGGTTCGTACTTTTGTTACGCAGACAAAATTTATTTATTTTTCCTCCAAAGGAAGGAACAGCTAAAAAGCTTTTTTTTTACCTGTTTTACAACGATTACTTTCTTTAGTGTAGACATCAGGGATTTTGTTTCTTTACTCAAACACAAATCTAAGATATCCTGAATGTTAACTTTAAAAGGTATTTTATAATAGCCATCTCCAGCTACTGTATCCGAAATTTCGACACAAATAGTTAATGTGTAACATCTTCTCGTAGATGTAAGTCTTTTAACCAGTCATATACTTTTCACTAATAATCAATCTCTGCAGCAATCGGCCGGCGGGAGCCTCAAAACTGCGTCCGACACACATCAGTTCAGTGACTCTGTAAATATTTACTTCAATCATATGACTTGTCTCGAGCAAGAACAAATTATGGACTATTCAATATTCGTTATTATGGAGCAACTCTTGCAAAAAAATATACAATCAGTGAAACTAGCTAAGTGCTAAACAAGCGTCCAACTTTTTTTTAACAGCAACGAATTCTTTGCTCAAATAGAGATTCGCATAGTCATATCCTTCGAGTGGGAAACATTAGCTGCTACTTTAGGAAGATCATATTTCGTTTTTCACTGGTCTCGCAGTACCATTACCTGTTTCGAGAGACCTCCAGTGCAACTGGGTTAGCTAAATGCTAAATAAACGCCCAAAGAGCGAATTCTGCTCTAACCGGAGGTTCGCATCGTGACATCTATGAAGTGGAAACCAACACTGCAGGTTTAGGAATATTCTATTTTGTTAGATTCCATCTCGCGGTACCGCTACCTGTTTTAAAGGATTTACAGTGCAACTCGGTTAGCTAACTGCTAAATTAACGTCCGCATTTCCAGTTGTTCGAACGTGGGGTAAATTTAACCCAGAGTAATGCGAAACTTTAAACTAAGTTTCATTATCGAGAAACACGTCCAGTCTTCCTAACGTATTCCTGAAGTATACTTCAAGGAAACCCAATTACGTAAACCCGAAATAACAGCCAAAATTAATCTTTAACGAGATAAATCCAATCGCGGATTAAAAATTTAACCCTGGGTTCCATCTCGCAGTGACATTACCGTTTCCATCTCGCAATGACATTACCTTTTTTGAAAGAGCTCCAGTGCAACCGGATTATAATTGGCTAAGTGCTAAACAAACTTCCTAATACTCTTAACAGCGGTGAATTCTGTTCCAACGGAGATTCGTACAGTCACATCTACCGAGTGGGAACCAACACCTGCCCATGCAGCGCGGAAAACGAAGGAGCACTGCGTTATCGGAACAAGGTGCTAGAGATCT
>JAOEJI010108902.1:0-12216 GCA_025448255.1 Umimayanthus chanpuru | reverse complement strand
GAAAGGACGGACGGGAGTGTTTCTGATGGAGCACTGCACACCGGACAAGGTTTGGTCGGTTGTGTTGAGACTCGGAGCACCATTTAACCTTTCTTTAACCCCCTTCATATTATGGCGAAGTTGTTGCTTGGTTCCCAAAAATGATTCTAAAGATCTCTATAGCCTGCAACGCAGGCACTCTTTTATCACGTCAGTCCCTTTTCCAATTTTCCAACTCTAAAAAACTGAACAGTGCAATCTGCCACTCCGAGGGCCCTGCTTCGCAGGCTAAGATCTCTATGAAACGAATGCTTATCTATCTGATGTACCTTCTTATACGCATTTATAGTTGTCAGGCTAATAATGTTACAATAGGTAAAAGGGAGGAATGTACAGGATATCCTTACATTGTAGTACGGGCTGTCTGATACGGGCACTTTATTCCTGTCCTGTTGCTCATGGTCTCTAAAATGGGAATATTCCCAAACCAGTCAACTGAGCAGCTAACAAACCACTTCGTCACTGCTGTTGAGGCAGAACAGGTTCTTATATGCTGGGGGTTTAACTACTACATTCAGGGTGCAGGTAGTTAATCCAGAAGGTGATTACGCGGTTTTTTACTATATTACGAAGCTGTGCTTTTCAATACACTGCCGTTCTATAAACGGTTCATGTTGTGGGGATTTTACTGACACAGCGAAACATAGGAGTAAGGCTGACTGCATGTGCATTATGGTTCTTTAGGTGACCTGTTGTGCGGTGGTGCAAGGCTGCAAATCGTTGTTTATCGGTAGCTCAACGGGAACGTTATTTGTCCTGCCAATCAAGTTTAATTCACTTAAGGTGGGTTTTGACGCAACTATTACAGATCAGTCGTATTACCTTGCTTGTGTTAAATATTTTAGCAAAGAGAAACAGAATAAGAGAAGTTTCCCTCCCTTTTTTAGATTCCAGGCAATTAGTGATCATTTGTAGCGTGTTTAAAGTAAGTCAACAGTACACGCTATCTCGTCATTCCAGAAGTCAATGCGAGTAAAGTGTAAACAAATCTTATCGTCTGGTGTGTGCAGGCGCCGTTTTGTTTTAGAACTTTTGATTCCAGCATTTCTTTATCGAAGCGATTACAAAAGGCTTGAAACCAAGTTTTATGGGTATAATGGCGTTTTGGGGATGCACTTGACTTCCTGGTTCAAGTGGCCTCGAATAATTTGACTTTTTGTTGTCAGCAAACAGAGAGTTGGCTGATTGTGACTTATGACATCATGTGGTTTAACTTGCTTTAACCCTTTCACTCCCAACCACCATTTATCAACATCCATCTTCTCCTTACAGTATCGATATAAACTGTGTTGATTGGTTGTGAGAATAAAGGAACTGATCATCTTCTCTAGACTCTTTAATTCACATAATTAAAGGAAATGTATGGACATAGTTGAGGGAATTTACAAAAAAAAATCATTTGTGTACTATTGGGAGTAGAAGGGTTTACTGCCCGAGACTACTACAACTACTACTATGGCTGTGACAAAAATGGAGGAAGCCCTAATTTATTTACCAACCAACTGTTGTTAACTATGTATTATAATTTGATTTCAGCCTTGCCAGATCGAACTGCTTGGGTCACGAGTGCGCCTTCAGGGTCACAAGGATGTCGTGACGTGCTTGCAGATCTGTCACGAGTTCAGCATTGTAGTGAGTGCTAGCCGTGACACCACTGCTATCATATGGGATTTGAACAGGTGCTGAGTTTTTTGTGAGATTTTCCAAATACATACTCTTCCTTCAAGGCCCATGCAAACGGACGCAACATTGTTGGGCCAAACGTGTTGCGTCCGTTTGCATGGAGCCACAACAATGTTGGCACTTGTTGGCATTTGTTGCGTATAGTTTAAAATTCGTCAAACTCTTAAGCCCATGCAAACGGACGCAACAAGTCACAACATTGGTGCGTGTTCTTGGGGATTTTTTGCCAACAATCTTGAATCTGTTGGCATGGGCCTTTACATGGTTCGTACGGGTCATGGAAAACAGCAGGTTGTCGTGGAATTTCAATAATTGAAAATCATAGCCTGAGAAAAGTTAAAAATCAAAACTGGTCATATACATTCACGGAAATTCAGATCTCTGTGCAAACCAAGTTAAATTATTACGTCAGTTTGTGGCAAGTAGTTTTGCGATCCATCGATTTTCGGGACATTTTCTAAATGTCAGGTCATGGATTTTCTAAATACGGTCATAGAAAATCGTGGAATGTGGAAGCAAAATATGTATACGAACGCTGCTTTGAGTTATTTTCAGTTTTTATATGGCCAATGCCTTGCTATTTCAGGTTTTTCCCAGTCATTTTTTTTCTTTTCTTTTCATTACCTTTTATGATATCAATTTTTTGTTGTTGTTTCTTCCCATGTTCTTTGTTTCTCTCTTGCGATATTTCTTGACTGTACATTTTTTAATATTTCTTTTGCAGGCTAGTTTTTGTACTGTGTCGCATTAATCGTAATGAATTTCTTGGTTTTCGTTCTTTCTCGCTCCGTTTGTCTCAAACCGTTTTGTCCTTTTTGCTGTTATACCTCTTCTTTTTTCTTTTCTTCTCCGGCTTTCTGTATTTTTTTGTTCTTTTTCTTTTCTTCTCCTTTCTGTTGGATCTATCTTATTTCTCTTTCTGTAAAAATCTATATCGGCACAAATGTTTTGGCACTCCTTGGTGTTCTTGATAGAGTATTCTGTTCTCGGTGATGTACCATTATCAAACTGTTGCCTTCTGTTTCGTCAATCTTTGGAACTCTTGTTTTCACTCATTTACTTCCGGTCTCCTCAGGCTGAACTATGTGCAGTGCATGAAAAACGAAACAGCAGTGACGTCAGTGGCCATTAGCCGCACATCCGGGGATATTGCAACAGTGTGTTTAGTTGGTAAGTTTATGAAGTAACCGCTGACTGACAGTTTCGATTTTTTGCTCTGTCTATGTAGCTTCGTGCCAAAGCACCTGGGAACGAACCTTGAACACCGAAAAATAATTTAATGTAAGGAGTTTGGGTCAACTAGAATGTCTTCTAGGCGTAGAGATTGTCTATATTTATTGTAAACCCTCTTCTTTTTCCAATTATAATGACTAAGATTGTAATTTACTGTATTTAGCTAGCTGACCAGTTTAGCCCTACTCAGGTTATTTCAGCCAGCTGGTACTAAATTAAGTTGTTCTTTCTTCATGTAAATCTAGAATTCTAATTCTATGTACCGAATAATAAACTGTCATTGTCAGAAGACACACAGCTGCACACCTATGTTCATATAATGTATGTAAACTACTTGTACTATTGCTAGTTGGGATGGCCAGTTAAAGGTCATATAATCCATTTAATGTATAAGCTCAATAATTCAGCTCAGATCTGTTCCCAGCAGGTCTTCCTTAGGCCAGGTTTACACTATACCGTATAGCTTTCGTGACGTCATAAAAACCATAGCGGATGGGTCTTCTGTTTGCACTTGGAAACAATTTTTCCGGCACACATTTCGAGCTGTTTTGAACGTGATACGCAATACTTTCAAGTTGATATGTCACTGGTATATCGGATAGGATGGTGTGCCGCCAACTGCTCATGTTCACAATGTGACGTTGTGTAACTGAACGATTTGTGTTTCGGTACGAATCCTGTCTGGTATAGTGTAAATAGGCCTTATTCGTCGTCCACCTATTTTGCAATAATTACTGAAAAACTATATATTTTTGCCGAACTTGTGCCGCGTTAGAATTATTGAACAGTTGAAGAAGGAAAGGAATACCCCGTGTTTCTAAGTTTTGTGCATGATAGTTACCGCATTTCAACTACTAAGCCCCCCTCCTTCCCCCTTTTAATAAGCCCCCAGTGTAAGATGCCCCCAGCCGCTAATAAGGCCCTACCCCCCAAGGCCGGCATTTTCTTTGTTTAATAATTCAATGCGACAACTTGCGGTTGAATACATTGTAAACACTAATACTTTTGCCTTCCAGGTCATAAACTGCCTAGTTTTAGTAATTGTATACACTACATCTATTTGAAGTTGCCGAACGTTGTAATCTTTTTCCCTGACAAGCCTTTGAAACTCGGTTCACTCGTCGAAGTTATTAATAAAACTAATTAGATATGAACACATAAATTCATTAAGCCCCAAGCGTCTAATAAGCCCCCCCCCCCCCCTCCTTTTTAACAAGCCTCCACTCCAAAAGCACTGAAAAAGAGTAATCCCTACAGTCGCAAGGGGGCTTATTAATAATAGAGTATATACGGTAACTACCCTTGAACAGACAATATGAGCATAAAGACTAAAATACTATAATTGGACCTAAATCAGGTAAATATTGTTATGTTTTTTTTTTCAGCCCCGTTACCTGGAGAAGACCAACCATATGACAAGTTGAGTGTGCTGCACTTGTGGGACGTAAATGGACGCAGTGTTTCTGACGTCACTTGTGAGCACGTCATTAACTCCATAGACTTTTCCAATGCGCCAGAAGGAATATCTGTAAATGTTATCGCTGCTGGACTTAGCAATGGTGTAATAAGGTAAGATAATTAATGTAGTATGAGTTGAAACTGTATACAAATACAAATTAGCGAAAATTAAATCCATAGTAGTTGTTCAGTTGTTTCTTTAAAAAAGTAATTTAAAGCTAACTAGACTGACAAATGAAAACTTGGTCGAAAAACGTGAGTTTACACGATGTTTAGAATATGTGATATCAACATCCACATAAAACTGTTCAAAAAACTAAAGCTAAAACATATGGAGACAGATCCTTCTTTGTTGCTGCTGCAAATCTGTGGAACGCCTTTCGAAACCATATTAGACAAACACATATTTTAAGTACTTTTAAAACTAGTCTGAAGACTTGGCTATTTAGCCATGCTTTTAATTAATAGTTAGTTAATTAATCTTTTATACTTTGTTGTTTTTCTTTTGTTTACATCATTAGGCTATCTCTGAAATATCTTTTTTCATTTTAGTTTTAATCACATTTAATCTATAATATTTTAAGTTAATAGTCAACTTTTTTTAAGAGCATCGAGCTTTAGAGGATGCTCCTAAAATGATATATTATTAATATTATTATTATTATTATTATTATTATAAATGCTTGTGAAATTATTAGATTCGTACACGAGTAACAACGACGTCAAAAAAGAAATTTTAGCTAAAAAGTTGACTGAATGGCTCAACTTAGGCTAGGTAACTGTTATGAAGTCGTTTTGTGCGGCATTTAAACCAAGGAAACCGTCCGTTGTTCCTTAAACTGTTTTGAAGTAGATAGACAATACCAGCAATAAAAATTCAGTGTCGGCAAGCCCATGTTCCACTGACCCAATCGTGGGTTAAAGTTTTAACCCTTGCGGAATGAGCCATGAAGCAGACGAAAGTTCGTATCCGATTTCTTACACCATGTGATGAGCCATAACGTTTCAGTTCTTCAATTCTTTAACGAATTACTTCAATAATATGTACTTTCGCCACGCCGTCTGTGGACAGGGACGTTGAGCTGTTGGTAAACTCTCCTGAAATCCAATTTCAGGGGACCTAAAAGAACCTACACACTTCTCGAAAAGAGTAATCTCGGAACTGTACACAGGAGGAATCCCACAGCCGTGGCACAGCGGTTGAGGTTTACACTACTGTCACACTGCTGTCCACACTAATGTCAAGGCAGTGACAATTGCCACTAGTGTGACATCGGTGGTAGTGACAGTATTGTGACAGCGGTGTACTTACAATGTAACTGTGCTGTGACAGCAGTGGCCTACATGTAGATAGCACTGTGACAGCGATGGCAGCAACATTAGTATGTCAGCGATGTAAACCGACAACGGTACAACAACCATGACAATGACAACGCTGTAACATTACTGTACACACTAGTGTGACAGCGGTAACAACTAACAGCGCTGTGACAGCGGTGTCAGCTGACAGCACTGTGACTGCGATGTTCACATCAGTGTGACACCGATGTGCACATCACGGTGAAAGTAGTGGCAACTGACAGCGTTGCCATCACTGTCACACTAATGTGCACATCGTTATCTCAGCACTTTCACTACCACTGCTGTCACAACGCTATGCTCATTTTCGCTGTCACAGCGCTGTGCACATCGGTGTCAAACCGCTGTTGGATTCCTGCTGTGTAGTGAGGGCCACAAAGGAGAGCACGGCCAATAGAGGTAACTGTGTTGCCCTCATCAGCTGAATGAAGTGTTTTCTTTACGTTACATAGTTCCCAAGAAAGTTTGGTCATTTGTCAGTACCAGTGAAACCTTACACCATGCGTCTGACTTGTTAATAAATAACTCTTGCTACCTAGATTAGCAGCCACCCACTTTCAAGCAACCAGGCCCTAAACTTTGCACAAGTAATTCATGTGGGTTTTTGTTTTCTTTATTTCTTGCACGGAGCAGACTGTACAGTTCGTGGGATCTTCAGCACCTTCGTGACGTCCCACTTGAGCATCCCATCAATTCTGAGTAAGTACTCTTTCCCTTTCAAGATACTGTTTGTCTATAAGTTGCTTCATTTTGATTCCATAGACTTTTTGTACTGAAGTTTTGATAATATCAGTCACTTGTGGCCTCCATTAAAGAAATAACTGTTAACTATTTTGACGCAATACCCCATATAACTATTATGGAGAAGCATGACCCCTATATGGCGATTGTATAGTCCTCGTATAACATTTGCAAGGTCTGTTGTGATGAATAAACTCTACATGACAAACATAAAATGCAGTGACGTTTAACTCCTTTACAGTAGTTTTAAGGGTATCAACTTTTTATCACAGTTACTGTGTTTATAAATACACCATAACCAGCTAATGGTGCAGTTTTTACACAACTGAAGGTTTATCTTTATTAAACAAGGATTATTACCACTACACTACTACATAATTTTATAGTAACGTATGAATCCTATGTATCAATAACGAAATATAACCTTACTTGACAATTATTAAATTAATGTATAAACCCTGTATTAATGTATAAAGCCTACGTAATTTTTTGACGACACCTAAACCGTATATAATGGTAATGTAATGATGTGTAACCCTGCCTAACAGTTGATATGGTTACGTATAAACCACCTTGACAGGCACTTCAACCCTGTCTTTAGCCTGTTCAGCACCTGGGACACGAATCAGATCAAAGAGTTTACGCCTGAGCAGCAGCCGCCGGCCATTGTATCGTATGTACCATCTCCCTGATATGTAGCAGTTATTTTACTCCAATAGAACTGAACTAAGAAATGGATATCTCGTGTTCGTCTTCATTTGGAAAAAATACACAATTATTTGTTCTTGTTTTCGTTAGTATCATTCTCCTTGTTAATTTGCTCTTTTAAATAAGCTCTTTCAAACAAGTTTAACTTGTGATCGCAAAGGACGATGGGAGCTCCAGTTTTGCTACGGAATTGCTAACTGGTCTTGATCTAATTTGTTTTTATTAAATAAACATTGCCCAGTTATTATCATCATTATTATATTAATGGAAGGGATTACCAGATTTTACGATTGTTTGAAACGGGAACATGATAAACAAAATAATAATAATAATAATAATTTTTGGGGACAGCAAAGATACTAAGAAAAGTACTGTCCTTGTAAGACAAAAGAAAAGAGAGACCTGGGACCGGTGGTAACTTGTTGTAACCCGTTCCCTAGGACTATAAACCGGGCCGAACATCTTTTCTAGCCTGAGCCTACAAGGAAATGACACATAATAATTTAATGTATATAATATTTTTATTATATACATGCAAAAACCCCTATTTTTCTTTTCAGCGTGGCATTCTCCCACGACAGTCAGCGCCTTTACGCAGCAGACGTCAATGGTGTGGTGACCACATTACAAAGCGGTAACAAAGGTTACGGCAGACCTCCGGCACCCCACCTCATCCCCACTGCGCCCGACACTCCTCGCATGCAGCCCAGACAACCCGTGGGCTCTCCGGGCCTCAGGCGCTCGAGAATGTCTCTCGGAGTCGGGCGAACGTAACTCGCGAGACCAGGTTTTGAACTTCCAGGCAGCTTTGTGTAGAGATGTAGTGGATCAGTTTAGGAGATAAACAAAAGGGAAAACAGGGTGACAAGTGTCTACAGAGCTGCTTCTCTCCAATGTTTGTCGGTCTTTTTTCTTGCCAACAAAATGAGCAGCATTTAAATTGGGATTTTTTATACAGTTCAGACACCGATTCTCTGAAATTCGCGTGCAATGTTAGAAGCTTATTAGTTCCCTCCTACGCTGCGAGTTAACATTACGATTTTGAATTATCAAGTACATTGCAGTTAAAATTCTTTGTGCTAGATAGCAGAATATTTACGACATGGTGATACTTAGACCATTTCGCCGGTTAAGCATTTTCATATTTTCCTTTATAACCTAAGTATAGTTTTATAAACTGCTACAGTTTCTCATGTTTTCATGTTTCGTATCCTGGGTATGGTTTTATAATCGGCAAAAGTTTAAACTAGAATTGCATTTTTTGTACGCCGGCCCGGCATTCGATCCTATAAAGTTTCTGTCAAAATGGAGACCCAAGAGGGAGAGGTCAGTCTGTAAGTAATATTACTAAAACACTTAGTGCTTTGTTATCGAAGGGAAAGTTCTTTGTAATTCGAAATTTTGTCAGGAAATTCTCGATCATTTTCAGTAGGGTTTAAAACAACGCAAAAAGATAAAATTGGTATATTCAAATTGCAGCTTAAGGCATAAAGCGTTACAGTGAACCAGTGCAAGCTAAAATTGTTCTCGAATGCACGATTACTTGATGTTTTGGGAAGAATTTGTTAAGGTTTTATCAACTGGTAATAGTAACAATTCTCAATTCAGAAGCTAAGATAGAAGATATATTTTTTGAAAGTAGTCGGGCAGAATCGAAGAGTTATATATATTTTCATATAAAATGTTGTAAATTGATACAGTTGCCAAGCAGAAATCCTTTAAGTCATCTTCTAATCTTGGTCAAGAAGACCAAAAAAGATATAAAATTCAAATGAAGGCCATAGACCGGGAGAAGTTTGTCTATGATTTTCACTACGTTAACCACGAAGCGAGGTTAGTAGTCACACGCCGACAGTTAGGCGAACTGTACACAGTATTTACCAATAAACGTCTATTCTTGCAGTCCTTGGCTTGATTTGGACTTTGATAGTTACTTTTATATGATTATGAAAGTGTCCTGAAAAAGTCACGTGGACACTTATTTTTGGACGGTGGCGCTGTTTTTCTACAAGGCGGCTGTTAGCCCGGGCAGTTAGCAACCAAAAATGGCGGGCATAGAAGAAAGCGACAATACTTATTCGCTTTGTTTTGAAATCGGAGTATTTATTTATGCAGTGCATCGCGCTTCCGTCGTGAGGCGTTGTGCATGATTTCCTGCGGACTTTGGTGGACTGCTCGTAGTCGATCGGCTTGAAAGTATAACGGCCAAAAATTTAAATTCGGCCGAGCTCGAATGATGTGGGATTGGGAGCTAGTGTTTGCACAGGCCTGCAGTATATGGTAGCTTCGCTTGCTACATACCTCTTTCTAACGTATAAACTTATTTATGTTCTTGTATGGAAGGAAACACTGCCTAGTAACCTTTTCCGAATTGATAAGTGTAACAATGCATTTGCCACCGTCAACTTGAGATTAGTTCCATTAAAGCTGAAGTTTGTTATAATCTTTGTTGTGACTATATGTATTTCATATTTACTTTCAATGTCATATTCCAGTCATAATTTTTGTGTACTTTTTATTGACAAAAACTGTTAAAATGAAATTGAACTTTTAGCAAGAACACGACAATTGTAATAGTACACCTTTGTAATATATGGTAACGATATCGTTTTGATTGAGGGGTCTGATTCTCTGACAATTTGGAAACGCGAAGTCGGGTCTTTCCCTGACGCAATACGCTTGCGAGGGTAACCATTTTAGTAAAATATTTATAATTGGACGGCTGTCAAGTTTTGCACGCGCGATACCGGTTGGTGAGCAACATGTGAGACTATCAAGGTGTCTGCCCTTCGAATAATGTCGAGTAACAGAGTTGTGGTGAAGGAGTTTAACCTCCTTGGCCCTAACGAAGTATATTTATTCGATGATGTTTCGCAACGAGAGGCCCTGGTTCAATGTCTTCAAGTTTTTCGAAGGGAAAAACTACTTTGCGACGTTTCTCTTCGTGTAAATGAAAGCAAAATAGCGGCTCACCGCAACATCCTCAGTGCTTCAAGTCCCTACTTTAAAACATTGTTCTTGGAAAGCGAAACTGGGAAATTCATTAAAAATGTGCCTTTGCCAGATGACATGAGTTTAGCAACTACCGAAGCTATCTTGGACTATATGTATGGCGGGAAAGTCTACTTGACTGGCGAAAATTGTATGGATATTTTGAAGGCAGCTAGCTTTTTTCAGCTGCAGTCGTTAACACGCGAGTGTTGTTATGCGCTTGTGACCTTTTTAACACCAGAAAACTGTCTTAAAATCCGCGACTTGGCCCTGAGCTTGGGACAGACGGAATTATACGAAAGGACTTCACGATTCGTTTGGAGTAACTTCGCAGACGTAGTCCAACAGAGAGCATTTTTAGAGGTGTCGCGACACACGCTGGAAGACTTGTTGTCGTCGGATAATATCCATGTGGTCAATGAACTGCAGGTACCAGTTAACACTAGAGATGTATCTGTGAATTTTGAGTGTTTGGTTTGTATTCAACAGGTGGATTCTACAGCAAAACAAGTTTATGACTTTATTGTTTTTGCTCAATTGTTATTATGTTGATATTTCCCTGAACTTAGTCCAACAGCTGAGACTTGTTCAATACATTGAAAGTGCCCCCAAGTTCTAACAGACAACATGTTTCAATGAGGGTTCATTAAAAAAAAAAAAACTTGCACTACATATATTTAAAAAAACTATTGGCATCAGTTTTGTAAAGCTAAAACCGTTGCTTAGCTTAGCTGGTTTATCTTGCTAAAACCACGAAGATAAATGAAATTGAAAAACATGCAAAAAATTAAAAGAACGATGTGAAAACTTAAGCCGCAGTGCTGGTACTTCAACTAATATCCATGTCAAAACTATAACGTCTTTTCACACTCGCAGCTTTATGCCTCAATGACATATTTGTATAGAGGCATTTATAACATAACATTGTTGTTAATTCCTTTTTGTAGTTTTGACGTTATGTGCTCTACAATAAAACAAAACAAAATCAACTCTTATTTTCAAATGAGGAATATCGGAAATAGTTTTGTTTGACCTTGCTCGGCTTATACTCAAATATGGTTCACGCATTTTTTTGCCCTACAGCTATCCAGTAACGCATGGCAATAAATAGTTTTGAAGTAGTGCTGCAAATATATTCCTAAAGTCGTTGAATTTCTTAAAATTGTAGTATTGGAGACTTGTGTGGAGTTTGAAAAATGTAAACAATTTGTATAACATAGTGAAAACACTTTCTTTTTTAAAGAAATGTTTAAGCTAAAAAGAGCCAAAACTTCACGATCATGTTATGAACACACTGAGGCTTGGATAAGCAACAAAACCTGTATTTCACAGAAAATGGAAAGAATTCTTACAAACTGTAAAGTAATGTTTTCAGCACAGTGTTACAGCATGGTACCAGGGCATGTCACTTGGGCAAGAACTAAAAGCGTCCTAAAGCCTGATTTCCATATAATCGTCTCTGACATAAGGATTATCTATATCGTCCCCTGCAGCGAGCAAGCGATCGCGAGCAACTCAGAAGATTCTTCCGTTGTTTGGTCTCATATAATCGTCTCTGCCGTAATAATGCGCGAAGGGACTGGGTCTTACAATACGCGACACCATGTTTTAAAGACAAAGGAGTGCATTGTGGGATACTTTTGCACCGCTTCTGTCGTGAGGATGGTCCGCACATGTTTCCATTAAAATCAGTTGACTATCGCAAGGCAGTTTTTCCGACTGTCTCCGACGCAAGGATAGAACACGGTTCTATGGAGACCATCTAGTCCCTTCTGACGTAAGGATCGTTTGAAACAATCGCTAGAGTGTTTCAATATAATCGTCCAAATCGCTTGACAAAAATATTCTGCGACAGAGACGATTATGTGGAAACCAGGCTCAAGACGTAACTTTACCTTACTCACGAAGATAATGTCGTTCTTGTGTTTATTTTGTCACGCAGGTGTTCGCCAGCCTGACCCGGTGGACTGAACACAACCGCAGTGAGCGAGGTGTTCATTTTGC
>JAOEJI010107791.1:0-12217 GCA_025448255.1 Umimayanthus chanpuru | reverse complement strand
TTTTATAACAGATTATTGTGTCTCATTTTGCATGGGACGACCTCAATTTGCGTCGGACGACTACAAAATGAGCCTTTTGTCGCCCCATGTACAACCAGAAATTTTCCTTAAAATCGAGCACTGACTATGACACCGACATTAATCTCAACAGCGTAGTTAACTGTTACGCCCGACTGCATCCTCATCGGTTGTAACTGGATAGTTTGCTGATGAAGCGTTTTGGTTATTGATATGTCATTCCTATTGTTAATTTTTATTAGTCACATGCAAAACTTATTCTGAATATATTTTGGAAGATGATTAACTACTTCGTTACTTTATGTGTATAATTTTGAGGTATATACATGTACGTAGAGACCGCCAGTTTGACAATACAATAAATACAAGTCCGTTATGTAGCTTGAACAAACTCCCCACCCCCACCCCCCAGCCTACGAGCCTGTTTACTATAATGGCAAAAATGTGTATTTCTTTGACTAATTTTTGTCCGATGTATTCACTCTTTAATCATTGTAAATATATAGTTTTATGTTTATTGTTTTGTTTGAATAATACTAGTCTGTTTTATTTCTAACTTTTTGTGGATCACTTTTTACTTATATTTCAGGTATTTACTAACTAGGTTCTAACTCATAATTTAAGAAAATAAAAGTGAGGATATGCCAAATGACATCAATAATTGATATTGAATTGCTTGATTACTGATTGTTATCAATTGCCATAAAATGCTATATTTATTCACGAGTTAACTCTGAGGAGCCTTAATTTTGTTTTGATTTATTTGATTTATTTTTCGAGATGGATTTGTACTTTAAGCTAGTTTTACCTGAATCTTGCTTAAGGTGGCTTGAAACAGTTTTTAAGAAATTTTTTCACAGGAAAACGGTTGAACTTTATTTGTATTATTACTGCCTTTATGGTAGCAACATGACCATCAAATAATTGTACATTTCCTTCTCATTTTATTTTTGATACTTTGGAGTTATAAATGTTACCATGGTAACGTAGCAAGAGTTCTTATCAACCACCTTAAAATCAGAAAAACCTACTTTCCGTAAAGTTTTTACGGTGAATTTTTTTCAAATTTTCAAAAATTGTTTTGAACATTAAAAACTACCAAACTGCCAATTTTTAAAAGATTCTGTAAGAATATTTCAGAGAAATTTAAAATTATGTGATTTTCCCGTTCATTCTGTTTGCTTCTTACAGAAATTTTTCTTTCGTTCAGAACAGAAATTTCCGTCCGTTCTTTACCACTGTGCCAAATTTTAAAAATTTTAACCGTCAACTTTTAGAGATATGTTTGATCGAAATCTAAATTTTCCAAAAATTTCGAGGGTACAAGATCGCTATTTGCGCATGTGCGAGCCTGGTGCGCTCGCGCGAGCACGTGCAACATATTCCATTTTAAGTTCGATTGTTGCGAGTATCGGCAGTGATTCAGTGGCAATGTTCAACGGCCCAGGACGCGCGCGCCAAGAAACTATTTCGAGCCACCTTAAATTCTGCAACAACAAAATGAACGCCATTAAGACTTACCAGACTAGCCGAGAACAGATCTACCTCTAACATAACTTCATCTGAGCGTTCCGCACTGCGCATCACAAATTGAAGATGAGCATCGGGTGAAACTTGCTCCAGGTCACCAGAAACTCCAAAGAGCTTCCTAGCATACTTGCTCCGTCCACTGGTAGCTACTTTGAAGTCCTAAAAAAAATCATACATTAGCTAGATAACTCGATTTTGTAAAGGCTCATTCACAACTGTCAGTTGTTTCACTAAATGACAAACCCTACCCTTTCTTTCTACCGTCTTTGCTGAGATAGGTTTGCATAAGAAGGGATTATTTTATGAAAGGCAAGGAGAAACTCGTGGTTCCTTGTAATAACAAAAGGAGGAGAAAACATTGGAAAGATATCTACACTAGTTTCTTTTAATGTATATTAATTAACAGTAGAGAGGAAAAAACAACATACCCATTCTTTGGGTTTCACTTCTACTTGGCCTTGGGACCACGTGGCTTTTACGAAGTTAGTAGAGACTTTCACACTGTCACAGGATTCAACATTCAAAATCTGAAACTTATCCAGTTCTCTAATCGGGAACCCTGCATATCTCTCATACCAACTCTGTAACAAGAAATAGAGTCAATCTCAAAACTAAGTTACCATTTTGATGTGCAATTACAATTTTAAGAAATCATAACAACGACAAAACAAATTCACAACAACACTCCAAGTTACGAAGCGAAATAAAATACAGACCTTCTTACTTTTCAAGTTCCCTTTTTTTAGTTCGAGACCGATTTATTAGATTTACAATATTTTAATTCTAGTAGTAGGACAATAGACAAGTCATTATGCAGTTACATTGTTAAGTAAATTGCTTAAGAATATCATTCAATATTTCGTGCGATTATTTTTACAGGATGGGATGTGTTTAATCAAATAATGACTTACTGATAAAGCGTTTCTCACTGAGAAAATCTTTGTAAAGTTATATCTTCCAGATTACAATTTCCAGATATTCTCACTCTCTGCGCAGCACATTTTGTCGGTGGTTCTCGCTTCTTCCCCTCAAGTATTTGGAGTAGTACCTCTCCTTCTACCCATCAAGTTTAGAATGGCTCCACTTAAACCCTACCACCCTTTCGTAAAAGTTTATCTAGGCTTGAACACTACAATTGTTTGTCGATTGGAAGGCACAAAGTCTTTTTTCGTGAAATCCAAGTTAAAGGTGAAATATAAATACGTGTTTTCAGTTAAACTACACTTGATGCTGAAGTTTTGGAAAGATACTTTTAGCGTATTATCCTTAAATGAAATTTTATCATCGCGAGGCAGAGGCAACTAAAAGTTGTTATCAAAATGAATATACGAGATTAGAGATCTTGAAAAAAAAATTCTGCAAGGGAAAAAATCCTGCCCGATAAGCTCTGTGTCATGCACCGCTTTTCAACTAGAAATAAATATCTTCCTTGTTTATAAGCGGGGAAACATATTCCTGCACTGACCAAATCTTCGACCCCCTCCCCCCCCCCACCTCAAATGTCAAATGGCTCGCCTCTAATGCATTGTGTTTGAGGTATTTTTTGACAAACACATTTTGGAGATTTCAGACTGGCCACACGACGCCTCGTTTTCATGCTGTACATGTCTACTATTCTTGTTTTTCTTGCGCAGGCATTATTTTAAACGTAAGATAACTAAAAATATTTTAGTTATGAAATTGAATATAAGGAATAACTGTTTTGATTATATTAAATGCTTAGCTGTAAGTTTGTATTACACGTTACAACTTTGCTAAATAAATTATCCCTTACCAGCCTCTCAATTTCGTTATTATCGCAAGCGACAACTTGCATGTCGAGACCTTCTTTGCTGGCGTTTGCTTGACCAAATAAAAAACATGCAAGTTCGGCTATTTCCAAAGAGCTGTCCACTGCAACAAAGTTTGAGAATTCGTTGGTTTCAAAGCTCAACCCTGACTTTTCTTTCCACAATTTTTCTTTTGCATCTCTCCAGATTCCTTGACGATTACACATGAGTTTCATCTTTGACTGACTTGCGACGTCTTTAGGTGAACCGACAAATGGAAGAAAAACTTTAACAGGTTTTCCAAAGATTGGTGGTTTTGGTGAGCATTCAAACCGAATGATTGGCGACACACACTGTTCTTTTTCAAGCGACGGTCCTGTTTTTCTGACACTCATGTTTAGAGTGATTTCTCTGTCAAACGCACCCTCCGGAACATCGACTGTGACCCCGTGATAATCCAGGAGTTTTCCTTCAGGTCCAACTTGATATGACTCGTGAAGAGTTTCTTCCCCTGAAAACGTGAAACTTATCAATTTTAACTCAATTGGGGCCTATTTACAAGAACCCAGTTTGGCTGCAAACCCAAGTCAAAGTTACAACCCTGTTCAAATTCCCAAACCAGGACAACCCATACTGAAACAATTACCTTTATCCGTGTGGGCTCAATAACTTTCTTGGGCTTTCGCTCAGAAGGTATTAGTTGGGAAATTTACACAGCACTTCAACATACCACATTTAAACCACTATACATACTGATACAACCCCATATAAACGGCTAAATGTATTAACACAAACCCGGAGAGGGTTTGTATATTAAACACTTCTAAACGTTTGTATGAGGCCCGCTGGACTGAGGTTGGCAAACAACCCGAGTTCGTGTAAACAGGTCCCTAGTTACTTTTGTAACAAACTTTGTTCAGTTGTTATATTACATACACGTATTTCTTAACCTCCTTTCAAATTTTTGTTTAAGATATGTAGGAGGACCTATTTGTAAATCATTATTTTTAACTGCCATCTTAGCTCAGTTGGGAGAGCGTTAGACTGAAGATCTAAAGGTCCCTGGTTCAAACAGAAGAACTCGCACCAGTTCTTAAACATTCCAGGCAGACGGCAGTTTTCCGATTTGTGAGGTTGGCACAGTTGGTAAGATCTCTGACTACCAACCAGAAGGTACCGGGTTCAATCCCCGGCCTGGTCGAAGGTTGAACTCTGGGTGACCTTCTTTCGCCACACCGTCCGTGGACAGGGACGTTAAGCGGTTGGTCTAGTCTCTTAATCTTCTATTGGGGGACTTAAAAGAACCCACACACTTGTCGATAGGAGAAGGCTAATGCCGGTGTTGTGGACTGTAGTCGTGCGTTATTAACATCAGCCTTTGGTTCGGGAATAAGGGCGACCTTTCCCCTGTTATCGACTAAAAATAAATGAATTATTATTATTATTTATTATGGGTTGAAGTTGGTAGAGAGGCTACAAACGACAGTCCAGTCTGGGTTAGGTTAATGTTCACGCGTGCAACCTAACAACAATGGTCTGAAACATTTATCAGGGATTCGTAATATTAATCACTCGCACTTTTAAACTGTATGACAGAATGTCCAAGTTTACCTGAGCATATACCAGCTACAAATTGAAACATAATTAAATTTAAGCAAGTATGATTGCGATAATGTAAGTAAATGGTTACACTTTAGAGATAAAGCACTGTAAACATACAAACTGTTATACAGTACTTGCTAAATACAAATGAACAGGTTTTTTTATTAATTATTTGCTGAACATATTAGCTGAGGTTACACATGCCTTATTTACCGTGGTAAAAGGGTTCTTTTACCGCGGTAAATTGCTCTACCGTGTGTGACCAACATTACCGGGGGAAAACTCGCCGTGGTATATTTTCATAGAAACTTCAAAATGAACAATAGAATTTACCGTGACAAGTATCGAGCTAGCGAGCAGGGTTTTTGAATTTCCCAAGGTAAAATAACCAATCGCGAAACAGATTTTGACAGATGCACCAATAAAGATCACTGATGGCATAAATTACGTGTCTCGCGAAATACAAGCACATTCTTGCATAAATTACGCAGTCGCGCGAAATTCAAACACAAACGCAATAAGAGACAGCGATGCTGAGAAAACACATGCGAAGTCGTCGTCTTCTGCTTCTCAGTTGCAAAAACCGGTGAATCAGTAAAGCATTGGACAATCTCTGAAGCAAAATGATTACGAGAAGCGACAGAAAGTGAGCTACATCTTTTATGTTCTCCATTTTGACAAATGTACATGTGCATGTAATTTGGCGCCAGTTTTATGAATTTACCGAGCTGTTTAAGATAGTTACTGGTCTACGTGTGACCGGAAATACCGTTGTAACTGAAATCCCAAGACGAAGTCAACGCGGTGTTATTTACCATGGTAATTTGCTTTTTTGGAGCATATGTAACCTCAGCTACTATGTGGCACGGCCAAGGCCAACGAAAAAAGGACAGAGAATAAAATGAAAACTGACCGATTTTCATAGCCAGTTTGCTCTATTAATTACGGTTTGGTGTGACGCAAACCATCAAAATGTCAAGTAACACTTGCTCTCCGGCTAAAATCGAAGTGGATTTTCTGAAAGTCACTATTAAGAAAGATTGAAGAGGACAATAATTTTAGCAATAAAAACAACTAGGTGATAACAAAACACCTTCAAGCATTTGCAAGATTTCCTTCTCTCTCACTACCGAAAAACGTACGCCCTCCATTGTTTCACCTGGCAAATAATCCACCTCCCGGGAGGTGGACATTGTCCAGTAGCCAAAGATAGCGAACCAATCAGATTACTTGAAATACCAACGTCACCGAGTTTGCATTTGCTAACGACTGTTATTTTTATCTTCACCCAGTTTACATGCATGGAATTCGTTTAACTGATTGTACTTTCTCTAAATCGCCGAAGAGACACCCACCTCCTGTTTGAGTTGCTCCACTGTGTGTCTCAGCTCAGTGGTGTCCTCTCCCGTCTGTTGGTGGGTGATAAGATCCAACTCCTGGTCCAGGATGGCCTTCTGAGCCTGCAAACATTCGGGACAGTTGATGATTAGTCACGACTTGACAACAACACGTGAAATAGGACAAACTAAAGAATTTATTTTTATTTACTTATTTATTATAGAATAGAATAGAATAGATGGCTTTTATTTAAACTTAATGTAAAACCTCAGGGTAGTCCCTTCAGGTCAACAGAGCTGACCTGCTATCAATGGGAGCCTTCATTCATTCGTTTGTTTGTTTGTTTCTTTATATATTTATTGAGTGATTTATAATGCTTTAACCCTAGTAACAATAACCATAGTACGGTATACACAACAGAGCGTGGCTCCAAATTAAGTGCGCCCTTGTAACTTAAACTAATACGCCAAACCTAAGTATGATAGTTTACGTTAAATAGCAAAATAACTAATCAATATTTTAAAAAAAATGAGGTTATACACAAAGAGCCATCAATAGCAACAATTAAATATTTAGTTAATTAATTAATGAATGTCTATTAATTTAACAGGAAAAAGCTCATTCAGTTGGAACCAAGTATTTCATTTCAGTAACTACAAACGACCTTTCAAGGAAAGAATAATTACAAGAAAATAGATCCACAGGGAGCCTTGTCTAGGCAATGCAGCCGTTAAAGTGTCGTACAATTCCAGTAAAATACCGTAAAATTAGCACATGTAGGTGCTTAAAGCTGGGTTAGATGCCTACTCAGGTCGCTTTCCATTTCTCCGTTCTGGCCGGCCGAAGAGAATTGCCTCTCACAAATTTGGACGGAAGGTGTAAGGTGCATGCGTACATTTTTTCCCGCCACTGCATTTCTCTGAATTCTCGCGCTTTGGCCGACCGGAGCGAGCGGTTTTATTTCACACCCACTTCAAGATGTCGGACCCTTACTCAGAAACTGCGACATTTCTCAAACTGATACTCATACTTTAAAAAATGTCAAGAAAAATAAGTTAAAAAAAAAATTAAGAAAGGCGGGCATGACGAGTTTCGAACCTGGAACCTCATACACGGGAGTCACTATGCACTATAATTACACCGTTCAATCAGGTCGCTGCCAACACCCAACAATTTATCTATCCAAAGTTCTTACTTTGTCCCTTTTCTACGAAACAACAGTAGCCTATACCCTACCTTAACCCTCATTAGCCACTGTCACTCAAACAGTAAAATGAAGCTATCACAAGGGCAACTCTGTTTTGCTTGCATTGAATGAAAGTGGCTTTGGTAAACAGACGTTGTAGTAAGCTTAGTTTGGCAAAGAAAGCGAGCAACAAAGAACGAGTTCCACTCACAAGTTGACGGGCCTGCGTGGGACTTTCTTTTGACTTTGCCGCGATTGCCGCTATTTCCACCTCTTTTTTCAAAGTCTCTACATTCGCGTTCAGTGTCTTGATTGTCTGAGAAAAGAAACGGTACAATATTAATTTACGACTTGTGCTGAGTACAACAACAGATCTGTTGAAAGTAAAGGAATCACTTGTCATTATAATAATATTTAAGTTTACAAGGTACAGTAAAAGCCCTGCATATATATAAGAACCTAGATTTTTCAAGTTAGCATGAACAGGTTCTTATGTAAATGGTGCTTACCAGGAAATTAGGATAACAAGTTTATATTTTCTAGTCACTAGTTGTCGAGTATTTTCACTGAAGAAATAGTTATTTGTTGCTGTGTTCATGCAGACATGTTACATGATTTATTTAAATGACATTTCCAGGTTCTGTGTCAGTCATTTTCATTACTTTGCGAAAAGCTTATAATTTTCTTTGATTTATGAAATTTTTACTTTTGACTCTATTTGATAAAAAAAGAACCTGCTTTGAAATTCTTGCCTAAAAAGGCGGGGTTCTTATGTAAAGGGGGCCTAAATCGAAACTTTTACCCAACAGGTTCTAAAATTCTAGGTTCCTATACGCGGGGCTTTGCTGTATTACATTCTTGTATCTCTCTCGAAAGCGTGATAATCGATGTGTTATCTCATTCGGATCTTTTGCTTGAACATTGACTACCACTCTGGATTTATTTAATATATAATTACAAAACTAATAAAATTTGTTCCAGTCCAACCAAATTAACCAGGAAATGTATTTTTATTCTAAAAGCCTGGCGATTTTATACAGTCAACAGAACTATTTAAAAATAATAGACTAAGCCATTTAGAAACAGGAGCTAAAATCTTCAGGCACCTGTGGGGTACATACGATATTTGTCCGAGATTGCCTTCCTGAAAACAATAATGAAAGACAAACCCGCAAGTATAAATCCTCATTGGAATCCCGCCACTTATGAAAGGGAATTGCTTTGTGGTAATTTTACATTTCAAAGGTGATTATACATTTATCCTGAGCGATTTCGAAGCAACTAAAATGGTACTTGATATGTAAGAAACTATAAATCTGCACACTGTCTTCAACTTCAAGGCATACCGTATTCTCAAAACTAGAAGAAAGTTCTTTTGATATCATTTGAGTGTAGTTCTGTTGTCACTTCCTTGACTGTAGTGTACAACTAAAAATACTTTTACTGTATGTAACTACATGTATAGAGCATAACAAACCTTCAGGATCGTTTCCTTTTCACTGGCTGTTATGTTTTTCTTTTCAAGTTTCCCAATAAGGAGCTGTTGACGGAAAACAAGATAAAGAGATCAAAATCTGAGTCAGTAAATGTTATCCAATATCCACCTGCTAATGACCTGCAAGCAGAGATCTCTCAAGCCTCCAAAAGCAGCCGCTTTATTTCCTTTGCAGTGGGGCCGTAATCATAGGGAGAACACAGCTTCTCTTTTCATTTTTTCTTACTTTGTCATAGCTACCTTTTATAGGGCTATTCTGCTATAACAGAAGTATATACAGTGTATATTAAAAAGAAAACAAATCAATATGCTAAAAATTTGGAATTTCTTTAAAATTTAATATTATATTCAATGGGATTTAATGGATGATGTGATTCTAATATAAAGTTTTGAACGTTTCAACATGCGTAGTTTATCTGATGACATTTGGTACGTTATTGTACTGCTTTGCTCACGGAACAGCTGAGCAGGGTTGCCACTTGTAAGGATACAAAAAATTCCCCAACTATTCCCTGACCAAAAGCTAAATTTCCCTGACCATGTCTTTGGTAATTTAAATGAATAAAAAATTAACAAATGATTGTTATTGGTAAAATGTGGCATCACTCTCAAAACATAAATCAAAACAAAAGCTTGTGTCAGCTTAATAGTTAAATTCCCCAAGTTTTCCATGACTTTAAGCAGGAACTTCGAATTTTGCTGACCAAATATAAAATTTCCCTGGCATTTCCCTGATCTTGCAAAAAAAGTCCCTTCTTGACTTTACCCTGACTTGTGGAAAGCCTGCTACTGTCAAATGTCTTCTTTATCAGTGTTGGGTTGTGGGTAACTGTCCATCCCTTCCTCCCTTAGTTTAGGGTTAGAGTCAAGGTTGGGGTTATGTCTAGGGGATGGGTAGGACATTAGTTTCATTACATACCTTTTGTTGCTGAATCTGTTTATTTAGTAGCAGCTGCTTTTGTTTCTGAATTTCCAGCTTCTTTTTCATGATCTCCTACACAAATAACACAAAACAGTTTAGCCATTTTAGCTGCAGTCAACATAGATTTATGTAAAGTTCAACATGTACAGTGTGTATTGTATAATCTTGTTACAAGTGTTCACACTCTCAAACAACAAGAGAAAAAAACTCTGAAGAGGATCACCAAATGAGGGATGAGAAGTAAATCTATCGTCTTCTATCAGTGGTAAGCATCAAGTTTATCTCTGTTGTAAGCCTCATATTAATTTAATTTATGCTTAAAACATAACCAAGAAAAGTAACCCACGTTGCAAAGCAAGTAACAAAAGGGATCTCGCTCAAGAAAGCTTCATATGTAAAAAAATGTGGCAAGGAAAAAAATGGCAGCCTTTTGTAGCTAGCCAGGCAATCTATTTTTAGCCAAATTAAAATGTTTATTTTGAACTGCTACAGAGGAACAACAACAAAAATGGTTTTTTTTTTCACCTCATTTGTTGCACGTATGCTAATTTACAGATTGAAAATTATATATTTCAATAGGTGTCGGTTGCTTGGAATAACCATAGGGTCTATACGAGCTAGGCAAGCAGGACTCTATTTTAACTGAATGCCTTTTAATCGGTTTATATGAGGGAAATAGCAGAAACAAAGCAAACAGAGAAGAAAAAAGTAAGCAGAAAAAGCTGCAAAAATGATATATACAAGGAGAAAAGTACAATCAAATGATCTACATTTTTACTGCATATTTGAATGCAAAACTTGAAAACTACAGTTGTACCATTAATGTTTTACAAATAAAATTTTAAACCCAAAGTCATCAAGTAAACTGAGTTCTTGCAGTTTTTTTTTACAACAAAATATATATGATCTGACAGTCTGAAATTGTGATCACTCACTACTTTGAGACTTTGTCTGAAATTGGCAACTACATTTGTACATCATCATGTATATTATTTTTTTTGGCAAAATGACAACAACAAAAACAAAAACAGTGATTAACATAACAGTAACCCAAATATACCTTTTTCTGTTGCTGAAGTGATTGTTTAGCTGTCACTGCCACTTGTCTAGGGGTCGTGACAGGAGTAGCAGCAGTTTGCATGACCGAGGGAGAGGCAGATTGCATGACAGGTGTGACAGGTGGTACTGTGGTGGTGCTAGTGACAACTGCTGGGGCTGGAGCTGCACTCGCAGTGTCATTTGGAGCAGCTTTCTTGACAAATGTAGTCTTACCACTCTGAAACATTGTCGGTAAAACCTTGGAAGGTGCCTGTGACACAAAATTAATTAACATGTTAGGTGTACCTTTACATACAAACTTTTCATGACAAATGAATGTTAATTGCAGACTATATTTATCACTTTCGTTCAGCCCTAATATCAGACAGAAAAACTACTGATATGACAGCACGTATTGCTAGTAAAAGACTCATACAGTGTAGTGTATTATTTCTTAATGTCCTTTTAAAGGCCAAATGAATATCACCATCATCCAGTTGATCTGCTCGGCTGAACCACCTTAGGCATCTAAGTATATCTTGCAAAGGCAAGATTCTTGTGTAGGACACTGGTATTTATGTTGTCATCTGCCATTACATGGCACATCCACTGACCATTTATTTCTTTGCAACTGTGACAGGTCCGCCTACTTCAGAGGCCAGCATTCACTTCCGTATAACATTGTGATGAACAATTATAACAGTGATAAATATAGCAGAATTTGTAAAACTTTAAAGCAACAAAAAATTACACAAGGATGCTGTCACACTGAATTGTTGATTCTCTCATTGACTCATCTGTAACTATTGCTAGCTCCACTTTAGAGAAAATATAAAAATTTTCAGAAACAAAATTATAAATTTCAAAACACTGTGCGAGATGTTGCTAAAAAGCTTTCAGCTGCTGCTGTAGCATAATGTTTGAACTGCGATGGTTAATTCATGCTACACAAACTGTTGCATTTTTATCTAAATATGTGTGCCAACACGGAATATAAATTTAATATAATTATAATTGTTATCATCTTAATTCTGTTGGTATTTCAGTTCACCTTATTTCTGTCATTTTGCTCTCTTGAGTGATTGAGCTGATTTGTCCTCTCAGCACCTTTGTTTCCACCCTGAAACCAGAAGAAATAAGGATTGAAGACCAAGTTCTCAAAACTAATGAGATACATCTAGAGGGGCTAGGGAGGGAGGAGATATATGTGGGGTTGCTTTTGATTTGGTAGAGTGCTTGAGTGAAATTCCTTAAAATTCTTGTAAGTCTAGTTAAAAAGCTTGTTGCAAGAAGATACGGACGCTTGAATGTGTGTGCAT
>JAOEJI010106680.1:0-12217 GCA_025448255.1 Umimayanthus chanpuru | reverse complement strand
TGATGCCAGAGCTTCGACTTTTTGGTGTACATAAGCATTATTCAAATATTTAACTAGTTAGAAAAAAATTAACTAGTATGAAAAAAACTAACTAAATAGAAAAAAATCAACTAGTAAGAAAAAATTAACTAGTTAGAAAAAAATTAACTAGTTAAAAACAAAAATTAACTGAAAATAAAAAGTAACTGCAACATATACATCAATCTATTTTGGAAAGTTAAAGCTTTAACTGAGAGTTTGAATTGCAAAAGTGGATTTAGAGCTACCTACTTACAATTTAATTGAAGTAAGAGGTCCAAGTCAGAGAGATAATAATTATATTAAACAAAAATAATATTGTCATAAATCTCTATTCACAGATCTATAATCTATTATAACTTGTATTTTGTTGTTGGAACAGTCCACCGTAACTGCCGGAAACTCTGGTACTATTTAAAGTACAATTTGATTGATGACATTCAAGCATTAATCATCATTTAGGGACCTCATCTTGCAATGAACACAGTAGTAAGCTCTCTCAAATCAAATTGTGGAAATGGACAAAATAATTATTGTACTTATCCTGTGTCAGATATTAATTTAACAACCTATAATTTTAACACTTATTTCTAGTACATGTTATAGTTTATGCCAAAATATGTAAGATTGCAAAAAATTATTTTCATGCACATTCTAAACAGTTTTACAATACATGTATATTGTAATGTGGCTCCATATGCATATATTAGTTTATTTCTTCAGGTTTGCACAGAGCTCAATTTAGACCAGCATAGACACAGTGCCAGTAAACTAGTAAATATATATAAATACATAGCTGCAAAATCCAGAAAAAACATCATAAGGCATAAGATTTGTGCAGTAACTTCCAAAAGTACAAAAACTGTGCAGCAAAAGAACGAGTAATCAAACACATGCTTTGTAAAACTAATTATAGACTAGAAACATTGATCTGTCATGTGATATGAATGTATTGTTAAGGATAGTATGCTTGATTGGCTTGAAAGGTCTTTCATAATATAGTGTCTTTCTTCTATTTCCTAAAATCAATAGATGTGATCTGCATTATGGTAAAAAGCAATGTTGAATAGATTCACATCATTTGTTCACTGTAGTAAGAAGTCTGTTTTGTCCTAAGAACTGTAAACTGCTGTCTTGCAGTGCTGGTTCAAGTTTGCTTCTCTTGTTGAAGCAGCATTTTGATTTGATCAAAGTAAAATAGTTTTCACCTGTTGAAAGTTAAATGTTTACTTACAAGTTAGAGCTGTGATTAACTTTTATGAGCAGTATTTGCTATTCTTTAGTTCTGCTGCTACTTGCTTTGTAAGATAATGTGAAGAGTAATCTGTGTCTTAGTTTGAAACTCTTACCAGATCCTAAAGAATTCCTTGAGCTAACTTAGGTTTTAACAATTTAAGAGTTTCCTTGTATCATGATGCGATTGTTGGTATTTCTCTCATTTTGACCATTCTGCCACTACATTGATAACTCGTTAAGACTTTGTCACACCAAGATATGTCAATGAGAGAAACCTATTGAACCTTCACATCCTTGCCAAGTAACCTCTTTTGAGCAACTTTACTGTGCATTTATAAACATACATTAAGTACATTTTTGTCTGAAGACACTTAGTAAATTTGTGCTAAATAATTTAACAACTCACCTGTTTGTTCAAAGAGATATGTTTTTTTCTTAATCAGCTGTTGGGTTACAATCAGTGTGTCATTCTGAAGAACAGATAATGCAAGCTTATAGTTTTTTGTATTTTGTTTCCACATGTTTTTGTTTTGTGTTGATCAATGAATTTCAACTGTACAATTGCAGTACAGTTTTTGATTTGCATTTAGTTACTAAAATATTTGTACTGAATTAGAGTTACTTAAATTTGTTGTTAGAAATTTAATTTATTTTTAAGATTTATCTGGATTCTCAAACTCACCTTGCTGAGACTGCATAGATGTGGCTTCTAACAGCTCAAGATTCAAATGGAAATTATTTACATATAGTTTATAACTTGTTTTTGAATTTAAAGTTGTTTACATTTAGATCATTGTGAGTGAAAATTTAATTTTGAAACACCTGTACTCTCTTATGCTGATGCAGAAGTCACTTTGGAATTTGCTTAACTTGTTCAAAAATACTGGGATTTACAGCAATTTATTCCCAATTTTAGATTGACATGTTATTAGTTTCTTACTCTACTATATACCACTGGTATTAATATGATGGAAACTTAATAACCTCTAGGTAATTGTTTAGTGGCTTGTGCTATGTCAATAGCTTGCTTATGTTGAATAATTACTGCATATAATTTTATTTTTGATAGAGTATTATAGACTGCTGTGTTTGACTAAGGCTGTCCAATAGGACGATAGCTGTCTTGAATAATCAGGCACAAACCTTTCAGATATCTCAACAAGATGATGTGACGAACACTTGCAATATTGGCTTGGCGAATGTAAATCATTTTCAACAAAGTGATATTGTTTTGTTTTCATGATTTATTCAGTCTGTAAGCCTCAGCTTTTAACATCTGAGAACTGAAATGGACTGAACAGCAAATTGTGTTAACACAAAGCTTGTTCAAAGATTGGTGTTAGGGATATGTTCATTGGAAGACCTTCTGCTTTTTTTGTAACAATATTTCTATAGTTTAGGTAAGTTAACAATGAAGGAATGTGTTGGTGGAGAGTGTTTTTTTAAATATCCATATCACAGCTAAACTGTTCAAATGTAAGTGCAACGTTCCAGTGTGCCTCAGATAAGAGAATTTGAAGTGAATGGTTTAAGCCAAGTGATACATGATGTTTGTCACATACTATACATCATTGGGTTATCAGAATTTTGATTCTTGTTTGCTCACATTTGACATGTTTCCTTTTCTCTATTTTATGGCCAGATTATTTAGATCAAGAAAGGTTTCTAGGTCTGATGATGTACCTGATAACATAACAGCTGATTGTGTATCATGATGGTATCTTTGTTGGTATGGGTTCAAGAGAAAGAAATCCTTAAACTAAATTATATAAGCTCAAACTGAATGTTGGCTAGACTACAAGATGTACATGAACAGTGCAGTTGTAACTGATGATCAAAGGGTCTTGATTAGTAATAACGGAGTCTGGGACATTATTACAGTACAATTGAGGAACATTTTAATCAAGTAGAGTTTTGAAATTTTCAGTATAATTATTATGTACTTTTCTTAACATTTCCTATTAACTGTTTCAACCACTGAAACTGTATAATACGTACATGTAAGACCTGTTCAAAGCACAGGTTTGGAGATCATTATCAAAGTGACATCTTTTGCAAAACTTTAAGATCAGAAAAACTTTGAGGATTTGATGATCATCTATATCAAAGAGTAACTCCAAAACTGAATTTTCAACTTTCAATTCAGTCTAATATTTTATTAAAAACCTGCAATACAGGATTTCCACATTATAGTATTATGTGTGATTCAAAATATTGATTCTTCAAAGAAAATTTAACCAGACATTTCTTGAAAATAAGGCATATTCATATGGAAACTTCAATGAAATTATAGTAATTTTATAGTTATTTTGCATTTACGCTATATGCAGTGAATTCCAAACAAAGATAATGAAATCAGGAAATGTTATGTAAGATGTAAAGTGTTACATGTTTGTTAGATTACACTATACTATATGCTTTTACTGTGTTGTATTTAAATGACACATTATTATTTTATGTTGCAAGACAGTCTAAGCTCATGATATAATTAGAGTTCGAAACAGTGATTCCTTGAGTGTACATTTGATGCAGTGCACAGTACAGATAAACTGAATCATGGGTCTTCTTGAATATGTTTGTTTAGAACTATACTAAAACCAGTAGAAAAAAATAGAATGTAAGTATAATTTAATTGTGTCCTGATTTGGCTTAATTAATATTATAGTCCTAGACATAAATAACAATGACAATATTGTAAATATAATATTTATCTGAGAAAATAATAATTTCTCCAAATCCTATGTTTTGTACTTAATTTATCATACTTGCAAGTTATAAATTATACTTACCGATACTAAACTGTGTTTATCATTTGTAAGGAAATACTTGTATCACTTTTATTTATTTTTTAGTTAATAGATTACCCATTAGTTTTAAAATAAATCATGTTTATTGAACAGAGAAATGTGAATGTCTTCAAATAATTTTTAACATTTTTTTAAACATTTAACAAAGTCCTGTGCTTAGTAATAAATTATTATAGACCAAAAGAAAATTATGTTTATTTTATAGAAGTTATTGTACATGTATGATTGTGTAAGGCATGATTTACCTCAAGAGAACAGGCTGACTTATCTATAAAGCAGGTGAACAAGATACCGATACCCCTATCTGTGTATAATGTTCAATTTTAAACACTGCTTTGAATGAATTTGAGAACGTTTTAAAAAATCTTCATCTAACCTTTGAACCAAAAGATAACCCCTTGAACTATGGGTTCAAGGGGGTTCAGGTCTCAGTGTATTGGAAATTTATAGTGAGGTCCAAGATTAAATCTGAAGAGTTGGTTATTGTTCAAATCCATGTGTACAGTAAATTGCATGCAAACAAACAGCTTCATTTACATTTGTAGATCTATAGACTACAGCTTTTGTTGGCAGTACATCTAGTATCTCAGATGTTGATTCATAGTTTAATAATTTACTTGTGACTTTAAACTAGAAATAAAAATGTCCTCAAATTTGTTAATAATATTACTGTCTAGTGTTCTTACGTGTACATGTACACATCATTCTGCTAATGATTTCACTTCTAAAATTAAATTTAACAAATGATTAAAGTTGATTTTGTTATTTACCTGAAATTGATGGTGATTTTAATGTTGAGCTAGCTAGTAGTATTATGTAATGAATTTATGTGAACTGACCTATGGATCACTGAATCACAAAATTTTTTTATTCTTTTGGGGATTTTTCAGAACTATAATCAAATTTAAATCTTTCTTTTACAAAATGAATTATCTTTGCAACGTCAGTAGGGTTTTACTAAATAGATCAATTTGTATAATGTGAAGCAAATATACTGAAATTATTTAACTGTTTTTAAAATTTAGTAATTTATTATGTTGGATCAGGTTCTAATTTTGTAAAACAGCTTTGTCATGGAATGAGAGTAGTTGGCATGTGTGGATTATTGCGACTGATGTGGTTATATTTTTGGCAAGTGACTTTTCTTTAAGATTACAGATTGTGTGATAAATTTCTGAGAAGGGTTGTTGTTCAGTTTTGTTATTGCTAATCCTGTGTGGTGCTGAAAACAGGAAGTCTCCAAGTATATTTTAGACAATAGAATTTACTAAAAAGGAAATTGCCTCAAGGAAATGTGAAGATTTGCTTATGTGGAAAACCATAATTATTTGTGGGTGTGGGTTCATTCTTTATGTGCATTTTGAAATTTTTCTCTTGCTCTTGTCTTTCATTTTATATCAGTGATTCAGAGTAGTTGAAATTTGAAAGATTCTGTGTATTGGAACTAAAAATGATTTTTTTAATGTGCTGAATTGAAAAGGTTTGTTTCTTTGAGACCTGAGACAAGTAATATTTCTTGTAACCTCTCGTTTGAAGCTGACTTCATGTTCTGACTGTGTTTTCTGTGGTTGTATCTGATGCTGTAAGGTGTCTGTACTGTTAGTCAATGATGATGTTTTCTATTTTTATGTTTTTCAGTCGTCCCTGGAGTCATTGACAGACTTGGAGACAGCAAACAGCAGGTAAATTTAACTCTAATTCGGTTGACATTATTTAACTCTTATGATGAGATATGGACTGCACAATATTGTTGAATTTTCAGCATTACTAACTAACTACTGTATACACTAAAATTAGTGATGACAATGTCACAGTGGTACATGTGAAATGTTCTTTTCTGAACAGTATTCTTCATTGAATGAAACTGTTGAGATAAGTTCATTCTGTCTGTACTGAAATTAGCTTATTCCTTTCAAGATTCTAAGCTTTAACAGTTGAACTAAAACAACATCTTATCAATTGAGATCCTCTTGGTTTATATATTTTTTGTGGTTGCTGTTCCTAGAGTTATTTTACGTATTATTTATTTGTTGGGAACACAGAAAAATAGGCAAAATGACTTAGTGTTTATCTTTGAAACATAACCTGACTCGTGATATATAAAGTTAATATACCAAATAGTGCATTGCCAATATATTTTCTGTGTTTGAAAGGAAATGTGAATATATATAACTTGCACTTCTTATATCCTTTTTCAATTGTGTTTACATTATTTATTAGGTTGATAAAAATGATTCTTTTAAAAGTTTGAACCAATTGACAGTAGTTAGTCAAGGAGATGACAGTTCATGTAAATCTCTTGGACTTTTAGCAGAAATGTTGGAAACAGTATTGAAAAATATTTTTGGGATTTACCAATCAATATCAATTACTTAAATCTTTTTCACTTATTTTCATGGCACAAAGTTTTTTGAGTTTTGAATCCTATTGCTGGTACATTATAAAGTACAGAAAATAGCCTTCCTGAAGATAAACACATCAGTGTAACATTCCAAATCATGTCGCTATGAAATCCATCTAGAGAATAGCTTACAAACGTTCAAAACCTTTCTGAGATAAGTAAGGAAATGTTGGGTAGCATTGTGTCTGACCATCAGTAATACCCCCTAACCCTACTTTTAATTCTTTTTTTTACCTTTACTGTGAAACACAAGTTTTTGATGTACAAATTCCCATAGTTGAATCCTCTCATACAATCTGATGCTGAACCTAACCCCCAAGGTGAAAATTAGGTAGATTTCTAGTTTTGCATAATTGGGTCATGAGTCATCAAGATAACTTCCTCTGTGAGTTGTAAGGGATATATTTTAGAATTGTATTCAATACTTCTTCCTAAGTAAGGCTAGTTCTATGTTTTATTTAGTTCGCCTATAGAGTTATCAGGGGTTGGAAAATCAGAGTAAGACGGTGAGAGACTGTTTTAAATGAACCATTGAATGATGTATTTAATTGGAGTTATATCTCTAATTATTCAGTAAGTAGAGTTTGGGCTACAAAATATAATAAACCTTCCTTCCTACTATAAAAAACAAAAGAAAAACAGGAAGCTAACCACTTTTATTTTCATTGAGTCTTTGGCTTGAAGGAAAAATGTTGAGATCCATATCCCAAACTAACTGTTTTAATCCTAACCTTAAATTCCTAATCTTAACCTTGACCTAAATATAAACTGAGTCATGATTCATTTCAAGGTTTATTCAACTCATAAAACGATTGTCTTCCATGATCCATAGCATATCCTGTGTGAATCATCCATACAATATTTTGAAAAGAAAATATGATTAAGTCCTGTGCTTTCCAAAATTTCTGAATTATTTTCGAAAATTCTACATGATAGCTTCAAAACCATTCATTTTGTTTAAAGACAATTTGTATACACTTTACAAAGTAGACTCCATGCAAAGGTCAAATGATAATATATTTATTGACTGAGAAAGGTTGGACTGGACAGAAAGTATTTGGGACTGTTCAGCCCTCCCACTCAGTCAATAATTACATAATTTCTGTTATTACAATATAACATTCATTCAACAGTAGTTAATTATTGTTTAGTTTTTACATACATAGGGCACTAGTGGTTAGTGTCTTTTTGCTAAAGTTTTATTGTCAGAAGGGATAATTTTTTTTAGAATCCATGCTCTAATGACTGAATACAGCTGAACCAATCCTCAACAAATTGATTTGAACACTCACACAGGGCATATGAGGCAGATTATGATAAATTACAAATTATTTTTTGATGTCAAACTCAGTCTACTGAAATGGAATTACAACTGATCTGGAAAAATGGTCACATAACTGAGAGATCTATTTGTTTGTGCGTTGATATCCAATATCCCCCAGTCCTCACATACTTTTGTTATTCTTTCAACATATACTACATGTATATAGACATGCACAAGAAATAATTATGGGATGTTTTTACTGGAGCTTGTGCCACTGCGTTCAATTGTAATGTTTTTAAAACAATATCATAATGCTAGATTTGGAAAGATTTTGGTAGGTTTTCAGCAAGAAAATCTGAATTTGACCAATTTTTTCAGTAGTGCGATTTGAATAAAGCTTTTCAAAGAAAAGCTAAATAAAATAAAATAAAGTTGGATCTGGGGCTTTTCAGTGGTAGGGTGGGGATGCTAACCAACATTATATATGTGACTTGGCCTTGTAAAATTAGTCAATGCGAACAATGTTATTGTTTCAGGTCCGTGATCTTGCACAAGATTTGCTTCAGAAGTTTATGTACCCAGTCTCCACTCCACAAGTAAGTTTTCATTTGTTATGGTATTAATATAGCATTATTTCATGATCTATTATAATTTATGGCAAAGAAACTCTGCGCATTCTGATTGGTTCATGAGAGTGGTGTGAATCCCCTGTAATGCCCACAGGCATAATGGAATATTGTTAATGACCTGTAGATGCATTACATTGCCAGATGTGTGAAGTACAGAACTTCCAATTGTATGGCATTATATTTGTCATTAACTATTTAGGAAACATAATAAAATACAAATCTTATCCTCGAACATTCAGTCTTTAAGAGAAATATTGAACTTGGGCTCTATAGTTTTGAAGATGATTAGAGTAGTTTACAGTTGAGTACTGAAGTGGATTTTATTGTTGGCAGCTAGAATAAATAATATATTATTTAGTACCCTTTTATTCCCAAGAGTGCTAACTTGCTTAAGTCTTGCCAGCTGTCTCAATATATAATGTTCTATAAATAGTTTGGGAGAATTTAACACATCATCTTAGAGATCTTGTAGTGGATAACCTTTTGCTTTATTCTCACAACCAACCGACTTAGTTCATAAATTGACACTGTAAGGAGAAGATGGATGTTGATAAACTTGATGGCAGTGACAGATCTGCATGAAGGAGTTTCTTTGTCAAATGTGAATATCTCGATCATTTATACTTTTCAAGAGTATAAATGAAAGGAACTAAATTGGAGAGCAGGCTGCACTTTTGTATGGAGTAAAATAATTGAGCTATCCCTTTGTGAGTCTCAAGGGTACTGTGCATGTGTCACACAAGAGCACTGCAAATCCTGTTTTTACCTGCTATTTTTGGTACTAAAATGTCAATCATGATTATACTACTTTTGATGCCTTTCATATACTGCAGACATAAAAGAGGCACCTCTTTAGAGGAGCCCCCATATAGCCCACAATAATTGACATACAATATGAATTGAATTTTGTTTTTTCATGATCTCCAAGTGTTTTAAAAATATTTTGTTAAAATGTCATTACTTTTTCTAAAATGCTTTTTAGCCAGCATCTATGGAACAGTAGGTGGTCAATTGCAGTGGTCACTGGTCAGCTTATTTTGACAACCCTGATATTGCGACTTACATTTCATGTCTTGAATATTTTAGCAACACTGTATTCAGTGTGGTACTGAAGGCTTAGTTAGTATTGATACAACGAAAGCAGTGATGTCAATATTAGACCAGATTATGCCATGTTACATGTGATTGTCGATATGAAATCTATTCAGAATTTGTTGCATCATTCAGTGCTATGTCTAAAACCGAAGTATTTGCAGCTGCAATCACAAATGCCCGATAAGAAAAGAACAACTTACTGTAATTGCACAGTAGTGTGCTTTTCTGTGTGGCACCTGCCATTACTGACGCAGCACATATCTCTGGTACTAGCATGAACAAAGGCATCTTCAAAGTATATGCTATCAAGTGTATGTTTGTGGTAGGACACTTCATCTTATCGTGCTACCTTCAACTTTCAGCATGTTTTAGAACAACTTGTGCAAGGATTTGGGCACAAATCGTGGCGAGTACGGGAAGAGGTTTTACAGTGCCTTGTTCGAACAATTAACTCGTAAGTATTGTGTTCTACATTCATATATTTTTGTATTGAGTGACACCAATATCAGTGAAATAAAAGTTGCTTTTCCTTGCGATGGTAGTTAATTACTCTTCAAAGATTAAGACAAAGTCTGACTTATACTGGCTGGAAAATAATATACAGCTTAGTGCTAGAGAAAGGAGTTACAATTTACTCGTACTGTATATCAGTTCTATGAAAAACACAGAATATTTTTATGAGTTGCCTTATTGCTTGTCCAGTATTGATCAAAATTTGTATTGGACGAAAAACATGTTGGCTTCTCTCTGCCAATTTATAATAAGTAATTTTCATTTCTGAAATTTTTAAAAACACAGCCACTGTTCCTTTTTTAAGAGAAATAGAAAATACGTCCATATAATCTGCAATGTTTTCTTAAGGCAAGTACACATCTGGGCCCGGTTGCTCGAAAGTGGGTTAAATTTAACCAATGGTTAGGCGAAACTTTCAACTAAGATTTCTTTATCTAGGAGCACGTCCGTTCTTTCTAAAGTATTATTGAAGTACACGCCAAGGAAACCCAATTTCGTAAATCAGAAATGACAGCCCAAATCAATCTTTAAGGTGGTAAACCCAATCGTGGGTTAAAAATTTAACCATTGGTTAACACTAACCAGCTTTCGAGCAACCGGGGCCTGGTAAATTGTACCACCTTTTCCTAAGTGCTTGCTGTACCTCATTCCCCACACAATATTTAAGTCAATCTTTTCTTTATTCTTTGAATAGCAAATAGCTTTTCTAGGGAAAATACTCATTGAAAAGCACTGATAGATGCTATTGAAAGCTTTTGTGAGAGGAAGCAAGTACTTCACTCTGCATTGTGCTTGGAAGACATTGTGTCACCTTCCTTGTTATTTTGTCTTCCTGTACATCCATTCAAAATGGATGAAGGCTTGATGTGCTTAATTGTTTGGGATTTCCCACATTATTCATTAATTGTTTTGGATTTCCCAGAATATTCTTTTGGATTAAGAATAGTTTGAGTGTAGCACCAGTAATCCAGATTGAGATAGTCACACTATTATGTACAATAAACATTTAAGCTATTTCCTAAACATATGTCATCTGGGGATCTGGATTCATTTGGCACTTGTACAATATTTAAAGCAATTTCTTTGCCTAGGTATATTTATTAAGACGTCTTTACTGGTAGCCACTATGGAATAAATTGTAGCACTCTGTGGCAATTTTCAGTGTCCTTTAAAATAATTTGTATGATTGGCAAAAGTTGGGGACATTTTAGATATGTTTTGCTATTAAAGCTTGCAGTGGTATATCAGAACTCACTGTGTGGCAGAAGCATGTGGTGAGACAGACAGGCAGTGCTGAGACTTTGGTGTATAAGATATGATAGGATATAGCCCTGCATGACTTCATGCTCCCCTTCAAACATGCAAGGAAGTAACCATCTAGATTTTGTCATGCATGATTTCGGCAGAATATTTAAAGAGATGAGACAGAGAGTTTTAAGAAATGAGAAAAAGCATTTTTTTTGTTTTGAAAAATGTTCTAAGTATCTTGTGGAATTACTAGACAGGTTGGACTATTTATTTTATATTCAACAACCCATACTGTCGGGTTTTGGGTACAAAAAGCCGATGGTTTCTACAAGTGACATTGTTCAAGATGTTCTAACTTTTTACAAAATGTCAGACTGTCCTGAAGATACACATGTCTCACTTCAGATAAATGAGGATTAACATTTATTATTTTGATGTTTATTTGAATAGAAATACATAATTATTAATTATATGGATATGGAAATATGAATAATCTGTGGCTATCCTACCAGACTGCAATCTAGGTCTTAATAAATATTCATTTGCAGACAACAAAACCAACAGAACATAACTGAATTGTGAAAACAGACTATGAAAGTGAACTTGCACTTGGATATTTGATTGTTTCTACAATAAATGTTGACTTCATACTTACCTATCTGTTGACGTCATGGTGGTAGAAAATATCCACACCTCTCCTACAGATTACATTAGCCCACCCTGCCTGCTTAAATTCAAATTTAATTCCATTTGCACCGCTAAAGGAGGATTTTCAGTTTTCACTCTGGTGATGGTGAAGTAGGTGGAGAGGAGGGGGGGGAAGTGAAAATCTTTATTGTGCTGACAAGATTCAGACAGTCTTTGAAGGTGATTCAAAGTAATAAATTACTTCAGAATTTGACAACTGACATTAGAGTTGATGAACATTCTACAGGGATTCTGATATTATGCGCTGGTGCGATTTCGCACAATTGACCTCTTGCCGCATCCGATCGCATAATCAGCG
>JAOEJI010105569.1:0-12217 GCA_025448255.1 Umimayanthus chanpuru | reverse complement strand
CCCCCCCCCCCCCCCCCCCCACAAGTACGAGAAAGAGGAGTTTATCAGAAATTTGAAGTTCTAGACGGAAGCTTTCTAGAGAGGGGAACTTATTGGAGCCTTTACAGTAATCGAAAATATAATATCGTTACAATTCATCTTATAAGCCTTGGATTTACTAAAACATAAAAGAGCTAAAAAGGTTTTCTAATTAACTCTATCCAGTTGAAGGCGTTTTTCTCTATAGCTAAAAAGGTTTTGGTTTTTCCAATTCTATTCTTGGAGAGACAATGCCGCTGTTTATGATCGAGTGCTCTTGGGATGCAAGAAAAGAAGCAGGTGTACTTATGTTCAAGTTCACAGATGAATCATGGACCGCGAAATACAGAATAGGGATCTGAACAATCGATCGATCGGTCCGGCGACCGATAGCGGCAAAGAAAGCGCAAAACAAGAGGTTTTATTACATAAACTACGCTGTTTACAGGGATTTCTGTCACCGGAAAAACGTACCTAAACACGCGAAACAAACAGGAAAGTTTTACGTGAGTTAGCACCAGCCAAGCAGTGATCTTTTTGTGTTACTATGACAACACGCGCCATTGCAGTCGCTAAGCATCGCTTGTTTGTGTTAGTTTACATTGTTAGAGCCGTTTTCACGAAAACAGGCGAACCGAACGTACACCTAGTTTCTGGAGTTCTGATTGGTTCTCAGGCGAGCGCGCGTGGCATCTTATTGGATTTTGGAACTTATTCATTTGAAGCCCTGTTTTGATTTTGATTTGTCGAGCGAACAAGATTCTGTACACAGCTGACAAAGTTGCCTTCCAACAGACTGTGAACGAACGGTTACAGTTTGAGACTTTGAGTCCTTTGTAACTTAACAGACAAACAGTTTGACTGATCATGAAAACAACTTTTAAAGTGTTGCATTGGCCGATGAAACAAGCAAACGAGTTTTTCAAGGTCAAACCAAAAAAACCACAGTAGAGGCGATATTCGATTTGTGAGAATGTTCTTTGGCTTTTTTAATGTAAATGCAGAGAAAAATGAGTCTAAGATCTTCCAAATTCACTTTAAATTAATTAGGAAAGGCTAAAGATCATATTGACACTGAAAAAGGTATTACTTGGTGTTGCAGAAAGCATTCGGTATTCTCGGCTAACGTTCTTTGTACTTCATTGCGTTGTCTCCATTGTCTTCATAACTCTGGTGCTCTGTAACACCTAGAAATTACCACTAAAAACACTGAAAGAGTTTGCTAGTGCCAGATATTTTGATCATCAGTGAATGTCACAGAATGGCGGCTTGTTCTTTGGCGGAGAGACCGCTGCAATTAGCAAAAAATTGCTGAAGCTTTAGTGTTAGGTTAGCTAAGCTAGAAATCATGTAATTAATTTGTGGTTTAAAAAGGAAATTGAAAGCCCAAATTACACATGGCGATTACTTTTTGAACTGAATATCTTCTTAACTTACAAATTCGATCGAAAACAAAACCTTTTGTAGACAAGAGTTTGTTGGTGGAGCATTTCACTAAATTGTTGGGTTATTATTACAAAATAAATGAACCACTTTTCGGCTTACTGGTATGATATATTCTAGGGATATGTCTTTCATTGTAAATATGGTCCACCAAATTTCACATTATTTTGCCCTCAAATTTTCACTTCTCTGCCAACTGTTCATTTTTCGTACCATATTTACAACCACGGAAATATCACTTGATATACCAGCTGCCCGAAGTGGTTTATTTCACTACTAAATAACAAACATACAATGATACAGATAAGCTTATGTAAAAGAGTACCATTTAGAAGATCCGCTTGTAAGAATGCAGAAGATGGTGCAGGTGATTAAATGGGGAAATAGGATCCATTCTACACAGCAATTTTAATGGTTTCCTTCACTTTTTAGATTTGTTCTGTTATGTTTCTTTTTGTATTTCTAGAAGACGAACCTTTGTATGAAAGAATTCGATAGAAAATTATTTCATCTCACAGTTGCACAGGACTTTGATATGAGGTATACTGTTGTCTCTTGCAACAACAACAACAACAACAATAACAATAACAACAACAACAGCATTTATTTGCTCCATTTTTACATTGAGCTAGTCAGAGTATTCTGACGTTGGCTAGCTCTTGTCTTTACTATAATATAAAACATGCAGCCAAGGGGGTTTAATCACGGGAATTTTTACAATTCAGTTGCCAAAAATTTGAAGAGTATAAAGTTTAAACTATAAACTTTTATACTTATGCATACAACAAAACTCTTCTTTCTTGGAACGTTCGGTTTTAACCTGGCAGAGTAATTAAATAATTTATTATACAATTTATGCTTTGTGTCATTCATTGTTTTACTGTTCGTCGTCGGTAAGACCTTGGCGGCGGACGGAGAGAGGAATGAGTCCTCTCTTTGCACAAGGTTCCTTCGTACAAAGTAAGATTTTTCTTATGCATGTGAAATAAAATTGGCTAAGTTGAAACATAATAACTGATTAGCAAGCTTCAGGATTTATTCTTCAACCATGCAAATTCTATTTTACACATAAAACAGAGAAAGATATTTCTTGTAAGAGAAACCAATTAACTTTTTGAACAAAAATCAAAAATAATGTTGATCAGGCAGTGATAGAGAGCTCAAGCAGTAAAGACGCGAAACCTAGAGCGTTATATAATATAACGATAGACTTTTTTTTACACAATACAAGAACTTCATTTTGTAACGCAACCAGCCAGCAACCTTTTCGTTACTGTCTTTGGAAGCAGAGCGAGAAAAGTTTAACAACAAAGTATATGATTCTTTCATCTTCGTACGCCTTCAAAACTAAGGTTTTTGATTTTTCGATTTTTCACGCAAAATAAAAAAAAAGAAACGAGTTATAGATACCAAAAAGGAAAAAGGAGAAGCTAGAAATCCAGCAGCCGCCTTCGTAGACGTTCGCGTCCCAGTTGCTTGAGGTCACCGATTTCGTCGCGTGTGCCTTTGCCAATGTTGCGTGCAACTAACAACTATTCACCCTTAGAAATTAAGTTACAAGCGGAATAAGGAAAAGTAGCATGTGGAAAGGGTACTGGCTTCCTGTAATAACCATAGAGGGTAAAAGGATCAGGAAACCAGACTTTGCAGAATTAATTTACAATTACATGATTTGGTCAGTTTTGCATATGCTGTACACAGTCCCCCAGGTAGTATGTTCATGTACGTTGCTAGACCTTGTTATGCCCTTTTTTGGACGAGTTCAGGTGGAAATGGTATGATAACGGTTAATCCGACATTATTGATTAACTTTTGTAAAACAGAGTACTAAATCATCTTTCAGCGGTGTAACGCTACTGTTACAGGGGCAATCTTCTTGCAAAAACCAGACAGCTCTTTTTTTTTGGATAGACTCGGTGCTCTTAACGTCTTTGGGAGTACGTGCAGCTTAAGCATTGCAGTGATGGGCTTCCGATGAATTACAATGGAAGTGTGCGTCATCAAACCATCAATTAAAACTAAAACCGCTAACAAAAACCCGAAATTCGAATGTGTTGTGCTTGTCCTTCAAAAAGTCTGATTTAGGAGCAAGTTACTGCCATTGGGAAACAGTCGGGGTTTTTTTTTCTCGCTTCCCCAACAAAGTTCGCCCCACCCCCACTCATTTCCACACTCCTCCGCCCATCTCTCCGCAGTCATTTATTTTTGATCCACGGATTGTGAGAAGGCGACAGTTAAGATGAGGGAGAAGAAGGTGCGCACAGAAATACAGCTCTGATGTGCACTGTGAAGGTCTGAATTCATACGGAAACACTACGCCAGCACCAGCAGTTGTGTGATGTTAGGCTACACGGAAGGGAGGAAATTATCTACATATCGAGTTGTTCCGGCTGTAAGAGCGAGTTGGTATTTTCACAATCTATTCGAAGTTGACATGAAAGAGAAATGAGAAGAGAAGGTGGAGATTGAAACGTGCACTTACGGAAGATTTCCTAGAGCGTATATTCACGGGAAGAGTGCTGCTGACAAAATCGAATGACGAAAGCAAGAAACTGTACAATGTTTGTCATCTTAGCAGACTGTAACTGAATGAAATTTTCTTGAGTTCGAAAACTGTCTTTCTGTTTTCTGTCTTGCTGAGCTGATTGAGTGCCAGGAATAGACCTTTTCACGGTTTTCGCGGCAATCTTGTCAAGTAGGCAAACAAGAGTTTGTATGGAAATTCGGCGTCAAATATCTTTAATAACACTCTAGTTTTAAAAAAAGTTTTGAATTGAAAACTTTAATGTTACGAGAAAGAAACTGAATGCCAAAATTTGAGCCATGTAGCTGCATACGAAAGCGTCTAGTTACGATTTGATTTTTTCATACATTTGTTTTGATTTTCGTTCCACCGGTGAAACACAACAGGCAACAGAGAAATGTATGGAAAAATTCAAATTGCGCCTAGACGCTTTCGTATGCGGCTATTGGCATTCAGGTCTTCTCTCGTAACATTAAAGTTTTCAGTTCATAACGATTTTAAAGATAGAGTGTTATTAAAGATATTTGACGCCGAATTTCCATACAAACTCCTATTTTGAGCCTCTTTGCCTACTAGAGAAGATGGCGGCGAAAACCGTGAAAAGGCCTATTGAAGAATGGTCTTGTGATTGAAATAAGAATCATTTTAGCATGGTCAGGACTCTTGAAATGACAGGAGAGGAAATCAAATTCACCTTAGCAGCAATGGGATTAACGAAGAGGATAAATGATAAAAATAAGTAAACTTCAAGCCAATAACTAGAAAAAACCATTTCGTAAAGCTTCTTAGTCTTATTTGAAACGGTTATATGTCAAAGCAATTATTTTTCTCAAAAATAAGAGCATAGAAGAGATGGTCTGTAGTGACATAAAGTGTTTGAAGTTAGCTTTCAGAGCTTTGACGGCATTCGTCAGACCAGTGTGTATTCACCCAGAGACTACGGAGTTGCTTCAACGATTGTGCTGAAGTCATTATAGATAGTGGAGGACGCAGTCAGCTCTATTGTTAGCTCAATCATCAGATTTGTTATATGGTACCATGTATGTATGTCAGTCACTTCGTCAGTTTAATCTTAAGCAACGTTGCTGCAATCTACTCATCTTGATGATATGGGGAGAAAAAATCAACAGACCATGTAAACAATCATGCATTGAAGGTGAATATTTATTGCAGTTATCTGATGACCGTTTGCAGTAATTAAAAGTACTTTATTGTATAAAGCGAATAATACTGAAGGTGTACCTGATATATCAGTTCACCTGCTCAGTCACCAACTAATTCTACAGTTTACACGTTATCAATGAAGTCTATTTGAAAAAGCTAATCACAGTCTTACTAAGATTATTTTGGAAAACCTTTGCTTATCGAAACCCAAATCAAATCTTGCACTTTATCATTAGATTAATTAACTAAACAAAAACCAGTTCATAATCCATAGGCTGACAACATTGTTGCTGCCCTCACGATGCAAAGCTCAGACATAAGCATACACATCAGCACAGCTTCTGCCATTGTTGTCGCCTTCAGTGTGGTTTGTCAGGTCCTCGCCATACCACAAACGGAACTGCATAGTATGTTTGACGAGAAAACGCTGGTTAGGATGACCGTTGGTCATGGGGAATACGAGAACAGGCGAGGAGGAGAAGAAACCTTGCATTGTGTACCAAGCTTTGTGGAAAAGATTCCTGAACTTGGGGCCAATTATGTTGTTGTTGCAGTCTGTGAGGAAAGTGCCGATATTCTGATGGAATGGTGCGCATCCCCAGTGGCTTCGCTGTCCAGCGTTCTGTTCAAAGTGAAAACTGAGCAGGTCAGCGCTGAATACAGACAATTTAAACAAGGGGTTACTTACAAATTTACTTACAATCAACACAGTTTTGGATATGCTTCTCTATTCGGTGTTATTGTAGTGTTGTTGGACAATAGCTAAAGGCCTTTTGAAATTGTGAGTGAATTTCTCTGACTACGCGTAATTGGCTAAGTGATCGCACTTGGATATTGACAATTGCTCAATACCAGTATTCATTGATGTTCTCAGGTAAGATATTTCAGACACCGATATAGTTTTTGTGTAAAGCCTGTTTAGTTTTTATAACTCATTATTTATTATTTACTTATTAGTAAATAACTAAATTTAAATGTTAATATATTTTATTTTTATTTATTTATTTACTTAGTTAGTTGGTTATCTATCTATCTATCTATCTATCTATCTATCTATTTACTTACTTATTTATTTATTTGTTTATTTATTTATTTATTTATTAAGAAATGAAGTATGTTGTCAGCAGCCATGGAATTGGTTGTGTACTTTACAACTCAGATTAATAAAAGGAAGTAAAAATTTGCAATTATGAAAATATGAGAGGGAAACAAACTTCATTAGCAGTTGGATAAATCGATTTAAAATCCACAACGTGACGAAATGATTTAAACCGTTTACTTTACTACTTTACTACTTTCCTCAGTTAACTCGGAGCACTTCAATTACTGTTAGTAACTGCTAGTTTGGTAACTGAACGTGAAGCAACGTACCGCTCCTTTTCCTGCGCAGGAGACCCAACCCGAGCGATGAACCAACGCGAAGGACCAGGCGTGCACTGTAGGGCCGTAGTAATTAAAGCTTCCAAACCTGCTCCCACTGGTGTGAAAACACACGGGAGGACCGTTGAGTTTCTTCCAAACACCGCCTTCTGCCACTCCGAGGATCACAGCCAGCAAGACGAGAACAGCAAAAGATGGCTTCATTTCGTATCCTTTTAACTAATAATGACAAAGACAAAGACAGTAAATATTTCTGTTGCAACAAAATGTTGTCAGATTTTGAAGCTGAACAGTATCTGAGCTATTTCTACTGGATAACTAATATTAATTTATTTGCATGGGTGAAATATTTATTATTTGTTTTGGGTTAAAATGTATCTTGCAATTCTGTGAACTGAAGGCAAGCATTTCTACGGTGTTGTAAATGTCTCTTTGCAATTCAGATATATAAGGAAATAGTGTCTAAACTTCTTGGGTAACTTTCTTTAAAACTCTGAAGAGCTGTTTATGAAATGTGGGTGCGGTTTCTAGTACATCTACAATTTCTAATTCTCTAGCAACAATTTGTTTAGCAGTTTCAAAAAATTCGATTGTAAGTAAGACACTGTTTTGCGTTGCTGTAAATGATTAAAAAAGACATGAAAGAACAGAACTGTAAGTAATAAAAACTACACACCTTTCCCTCTGCACAAACTTTGACAGTACGTTTGTATGAACAACGAATAAGATCAGCACTCTGCTACGCTAAGGAGAGTTTAATGGAAAAAATCTTGGCTGATACAGATATATTAAATGTTTCACATAATGGAAGGAGTTAAAAATTGAAAGAAACTTGTTTTATTGGTTAGAACATTTAGTTTCGGCTTTTATTATAGAATAATGAAGAAGGTAGAACAAATAGCGACTTAAAATGGCTTAGCGAACTGTGATTCAGTGGAGGACTCAAAAGACCATGCACGCAAATGTTTTCTACGAGGAAGAACAATTTTCATTCAGTAACCTTAGTTTCAATCTGACAATTTACTCCGGCTTCCCAACCAAAAAAATATTCTTGCAGAGATTGATTGGTTGCTCAAAGTTTTAGGAAGAAGCGTACAAAGCAATCAGAGTAGACTCGTTTCTTCTTTGCATTTAAAGAGACAAGATCACAGTTCCATGGAGTTAAAGAAAAGAATATCAAATAGATAGTTTTGCTAAGTAGAATCAGTCGGCTACGTAAATCTGTATCTCCTCTGGCATTTTCTTTATCTTTTGTTTGAACCTAATCTAATGAACGATTATTGTGTATCAAATCAGGCTCGCTTATATATTTTCTCCGCATAAGACAGAAACTTATACAATGAAAGACTACACTGCCTTTTTTGTTATTTAGTTGTTGAAGACGAAATGAAGTCCATACCAAGAAGGCCTCATATTACGGTTGCTATATCTTAAACACAATATAACTTCCTAATGGTTTTGAAACGTGGTGTGTGCCTCCTTGTTTAAAACGTGACAATAGTTCACAATATCCACATATCAAATATGACTTAATTGCTTTCGATAATACTTTAAACAATTACAGGGAAGTATTTCAAACTCACTGTTTGTCTATCAGTTGTGGGACTACTCTAAACCATTTTAAGAAATAATTCAGTTGCTACGAAATCAAGCTGTATGCATGAATGTATTCGCTTTAGTGCTTTCAACTCGCTTTTTTGGCTTAATGGATGGTCGTTTGCGTGTCTGATCATGAATCAGATATGTTTTGGTTACTCTATAATTGCTGAGGTATTAATTAAAAACAATACGCTGCTTTGTATATTAGTAGAACACTTGTGAAAACAAAGTCAAGGATCTACATGACCTCTGGGAACCACAATTCCATTTTGGTAAACTTCAAAAACGTTGCTTAACAACTTCATGTCGATACCTTTTATCAATTCAGGTTAATTCAGAGACAATACTGAATCAAAAGGCGTATACTTCAAACAAATAGGTTCTCATTTTTGTAAAAATAAAGACAGTTCATTTAATTTACCATTACTATACATCTATCTAACTGCTTCATGGCAGTCGTATACTACGAATATTCCCAACATTCAAATTACGCACAAAAACTGATAAATAAATAATCTATTGGTAAAATTCCCTTTCTCGTTCATCACTTCGAACAATCCGTTGGGCTGCATCACTATTTTCTGGCTGTGTGTATAGCTGTTTTAACAAGATTTTAAAATCTTACAGCTATGTAATTGGTAGTGGTTCTCTATTTGGTTCGTTGTGGGTGGAATAAAACACAGTGAAAGTGTGTCGATTCATTTTAGTCTACAACCTGGACATTTCATGCAACTGATACTGATTTTCGTCATGTGAGATTCAAGAATTACCGAAGACACAATTCTGATCGAACTGACTTAATCATTTGAGCTGTTTTGATATATTATACAAAGGACTTCCATAATCACCATCAACACTTAATGACGTTTATACTTTAAAGCAAGAATTGAGCCAGAACAGGATGATATATCAAAAGCGTAGGGATGGGAGGTATGCTTTCAAACTTTCCTTATATTTGCTAGGTTTTTCATAAAATTATTATATGCTCTCCGGTAAGACCAAGTATTTCTCACAGCGGTATGACTTATTGAAGTTAAAGAAAGAAATCCTGCACAGAATTGTCATAAAATCAGTTTACGTGCGTACTACTGTTAGTATCTCTTTGGATTTTTCATGTTTTGTTTAAGAAGACAGAGTAAAAAGAATATAATCTGTCTTAGTTCTCCCATTAACAAACAATGACCAGGAATATTTTCAAACTCATTATTTGTCTTATCGATCAATATCAGCTGTGGACAAATAGGTGACTACCTAAACCAACTTTTTAGTTTGAACATTAGTAATTTCTGTTGTTACAACCTGTTTCGTTGAAAAATATGGATTTCTCAAGAAACCAAATATTGTCATTCTCGGAATAGCCACTGGGAGACACATCAGGGCTATAAGAAAATTGAAAAGGAGCTTTCTGACTTGCCCCTGGGTCTCCGAGGATGGAATGCTGCGTGATTTTGTCAGTACAATGACGTTTCTATAACGCCCACTCTGGATATTGAGCATCAAATAAACTTTAATTGCTCCGAGTCTTCTTCCATGCATCGATGGGTCATTGCGTGCGTGCGCCTTTTCAAATCGCATGGCCACTGCACACTACAGACTGTGTGACCTTATATTTACATATAAAATTTATTTAATCAAAACTTATCGTTGTGTTCTTAATATCTTTGTGTGTATCTGGAGCTTAAGCATTCCGGAGATAATTTGGTTTACGGGCTTTCGATGCGTTACAATGGAAGTGTGAGTCACCCAAAATTCGGAAGTGTGGTGCTTGTCTGCCTTTTTTTTTTTTTTTTAGGGAGAACGTTACTGGCATTGGAAAACAAGTTGGTTTTTTTGTCGCTTTCACAACCAAGTTCGCCCCACTCCCACTCATTTCCTCACCCCCCCGACCAATCTCTCCATAATAATTTGTTTTTGATCTATGGATCGTGAGAAGGCGACGGTTAGGATAAGGGGAAGGAAGGTGCGCACATGGCGAACGTAGAAAATCTCGAGAAGAAATACAGCTCTGATATGTACTGTGAAGGTCTGAATTCATGCGAAAACACTACGTCAACACCTACAGTTGAGTGGTGTTAGGCTTTATGGGAAAGGAAGAAATTATCTGCACATGGAGCTGTTCTTGCTGTACGAGCGAGTTGGCATTTTCACAGTCTGTTCAAAGCTAAGTTGACATGAAAGAGAAATGAGAAGAGAAGGTGGAGATTGAAAGGTATATTGATGGAAGATTTCCTAGAGTGTATTTTCATGGCAACGTGCTGCTGCTGACAAAATCGAATGACGAAAGCAGCAAACTTTACAAAAGTTTGTCATCTTAGCAGACTGTAACTGAATGAGATTTCTTGAGTTCCAAAACTGCTTTTCAGTTTTCTGTCTTGCCGAGCTGATTGACTGCTAAGAAGCTTATAACATGGTGTATTCTTGAAATGACAGGAGAGGATGTTGAGTTTATCCTTAGCAGCAATGAGATTAACGAAGAAAAAGTAGTTTATGAAGGTCTGTAAAATGAGTAAAATTCAAGCCAAAAACTAGAAAAAGCCATTTCGTAAAGCTTTTTAGTTTTATTTGAAACGGTTGTAAGTCAAAGCAATTATTTTTCTCAAAAATAAGAATATAGAAGAGATGGTCTGTAGTAACATAAAGTGCTTGAAGTTAGCTTTCAGAGCTTTGACAGCATTCGTCAGACCAGTGTGTATCCACCCAGAGACTACGGAATTGCGTTAATGATTCAGTGTGCTGAGGTAATTACAGATAGTGGAGGACGCAGTCACTTTTGTTGTTAGCTCATCCGTCAGATTTGTAATATGGTACCAGACATGTATGTCAGTCACTTCGTAGTATGAATCTTCAGCAACGTTACGACTGCTGCAAGCTGCGCATCTTGGTGATACGGAGAGAAAAATGAACAGACAAAACAATCACGCATATAATTGAAGGTGAATATTTATTGCAGTTGATTGATGTCCGTTTACAGTAATTGAATATACTTTATCGTAAGTGGATAATGCTGAAGGCGTACCTGATCTATCAGTTTACCTGCTGCGTCACCAACTAATTCTGCAACTTGCACGTTATCAATGAAATCTATTTGAAAAAGCTAATCAAAGTATTAATAAGATCTTTCTGCAAAACCTTTGCTTATCGAAACCCAAATCAAATCCTAAATTCTATTGTTAGATGAACTAAACAAAAAAAAATACGGTGCATAATCCATAGGCTGACAACATTGTCAGTGCTGCCGTAACATGCAAGACTCAGACATAAACATAAAGATCAGCACAGCTTCTGCCGTTGTTGTCGCCTTCAGTGTGGTTTGTCAGGTCCTCACCGTACCACAGACGGAACTGCATAGTATGTTTGACGAGAAAACGCTGGTTGGGATGACCGTTGGTCATGGGGAACACGAGTACAGGCGAGGAGGAGGTGTAACCTTGCATCGTGTACCAAGCTTTGTGGAAAAGATTCCTGAACTTGGGGCCAATTACTTTGTTGTTACAGTCTGTGAGGAAAGTGCCGATATTCTGATGGAATGGTGCGCACCCCCAGTGGCTTCGATGTGCTACGTTCTGTTCAAAGTGAAAACTGAGCAGGTCAGCACTAAATACAGACAATTTAAACGAGGTTACTTAAAAATTCACTTACAATCAACACAGTTTTGGATATGCTTCTCTATTTGGTGTTATTGTAGTGTTTCTAGACACCAAAATTAAGTAAAAGCCTTTAGAAATTGTGAGTGGACCTCTCCCACTACGCGCAAGTGGTTAAGAAATTGACAAGTGCTTAACCTTAAAACTGGCAGGCTAATTTTCCACAAAATTACAGGCCAGGGGGTTCATTGAACCTCCCATGCAAAGAATTTCGAAAAGGCTAAAAATTAGCACCTTCTCTTGGGCATGCAAGTACGAGTATTTAATCATTTTTATTCAAAAAATCAAAATCTGATAGCAAACTCTATTTTCCATCAATTAGTATGATGACGACATCATTGCTGACGTCACTTAATTAGTGTCAAAAGATGTCTTCGTTATTGAGGAACAGTTGGCAATTACTTCAACGAGTCCCCCCCCCCCCCTGCCAGTTTAAGGGTTAATG
>JAOEJI010103347.1:0-10871 GCA_025448255.1 Umimayanthus chanpuru | reverse complement strand
ATCACCACATCCAGGGCAGCACCTCACATCACCACATCCAGAGCAGGAACTCACATCATTACATCCTGGGAAGCACCTCACACCACCCTCACCACGTCCTGTACAGCACCTCACACCATCCTCACTACCACATCCAGGGTAGCACTTCGCACGACCTTCGCCACCACATCCAGGGCAGCACTTCACGCTACCTTTAGCTGCAGATCCAAGGCAGCACCTTACACCACCCCACACCACCACCTCCAGGGCAGCAGATCGTATCATCTTCACCACCACATCCAGGGTGCAAATCACACTACTTTCCATATCCAAGGCAGCATCTCGCACCACCACATCCAGAGCAACACCTCATACCGCCTTCATCACCAGATCTAGGGCAGCACCTCATGCCATCTTCACCCACAAATCCAGGAAGCACTTCCAGATTATATCCACTAGCACATCTACCTCCACAGCGACAGTACTACCTCACACAACATCTGATCGCTCTGAAAAGGGAAGAAAATACTTGATAAAACTTCATGGAATACTTGACATTTACCTTAGGTGCCAGAGTTTAAACTTCGCCAACAACATGCATTGTGATATTAAACTGTTTTGATAAGAAAAACTCATTTTTCGGTTTGTTTCGATCAATCTATAAATTTGATATTCAAGGGTAGCGGTTTAAATCTATTACCTAAGAGTGTTCAAACTCGTTTTGACATTGTTCATTTGTAGATACAACTATTTAAGAAAAAGTTGACATCTACGAAGCGCAATCCTAGGTACGAAAGGAATTATGGGAGCCCTGTAGTTTGCTCCGAGTGCCATCCATTGGCCTGTAAACGAAGCAACTCAATTAAGCAAAGCACAAAACTAAGTAATTTTGCCAAGGTCAAAACAAGCTCAATAAATGGAGAAATTAGACGTCCCTTCATGCTTTGCCATCCGTGTAATGCGTTTTTCACTAGTGAACCTATTTTGAATTTGCTGTAGCTGCTTTCAAACAACAAAGTGAATAGAACGATTTGAAGAGTTCATAGGAAAGCAATATTAACACTGGACGGGCACCTTGCTAGAGCGACGCTTCCCCTATTGAAAACTGTTTTGGCATATCAAAACGTATGAGCAAATTTTTGTCGACACTCCTGGGATCGATTCCAATTGCCTTAACTAAGCATATCCGTTTTAACGAGTGACGACGTAATCAAGGCCGAGGAATGATAAAGGATTGGACAAAAGATCGGAAGTTCATAACATTCAAAGTTTCTAGTAAGAAATACCGTACATTCGAAGTTAATCACATTCTATTGAAAATTTAGACGCTCGCATACGTCTTAAAATGAACCGCAAAATTAATCGACGAAATATCACATTAGGAAAATATTTGTCAAGTTAGCAAACGTTTTGCAAAACAATTTCATATTTTGCATCTGTCGACTGTTTGCATCGAAAAAACGGTCTTTTTTACATATTGTAATTGTTATTCACTGTCCGTTTGGCGTTAGCTGCTCGGGAAGTGTTCGTCGTCAGTCTTATCGACAGCTATTTTAGGGAGGTTCGGCTGGGACCAGTTTGTGCGTAACGTCCTGTAGTTAAAGCTAGACTTCGAAATTTGCTAACTAAACAATTATCTATTGCAGATTATACCAACATATGGGAGGTGAAAGCGTAGCGACCGAGTACCCACTTCATCGTGAAATTTTGACAACCCTGGTGTTCCACTGTACATTGTATGACATTTTGTACATTGCATTCATCGACTGGCCAGTGAACACAGAAAACAGCAGTCATTTGGTATTTTTTATTATCCATTAAACTGGTAAGAGAGATACTGTATTTGCACATCTTTAACAGGACGTTCTATCTAGCCTATGAACTTCAAAAATATTTAAATGTATTTCTTTTGCACAAAAAAACTTTGAAACATATAATCAATTATCTGAAATTAGCAAGGATACAGACCAAGTCCAGTTGTATCCTGCAAATAAGACTCATTCCATGTAGTGTTTAAATGGGTTTTTTATTAAACGTAAAACATCCCCACTACAACAGTATCTGACCGGGTACGGCCATGCTTCACTACACCTCTCGTTCAGTTGCTGAGCAGGCTCAAAACGCTGTATGAGAGACACGATGTTATAGAATTTGTGAATAAGTTAGGTCTCCAGGAATATACAGCAGTTTGACAGGGTTCACACAGAAAATTGAGAACTGAATTCCAAGAATTTTTCATAACCTTATGTCCTGTTTTATGATCTCCTTTTACCACTGTCTTCAGCCAGATTTTCTCTCTGGCAACTGTTTCGATTGCGCAAAAAAGAAAATCCGCGACTGTCATTTTTCAAACTTCTTCAACTTTTCCAGGCCTGGAAAACGTACTTTCAATTCCTCACAAAACATTCTGATTAACCTTTTTCCATGAAAAGGCCAAGCAACTATGGTCATAGTATATAAGTGAAAGCCAAATGGGGTAACACTTTCTTCTTACCAAGTCATGCAAATTACGATTATTGGTGATAGGGACTGATTACATGTACACAGAGAAAGTTTGCTTAAAGTACAAGACGCGCCGTAAAAAGTTCTCCTAACCTTTTCCAAGAAACATGACGAGAGGCAAGGAGACTAGAGCAAAACATCAGTTGGACTGAAAGGATCATTGAGTGCTTATTTGTCTCCTGGGATTCTATTAAAAAACAATTTTTACACAGGAAATTGAAAAGTTTTCAAAAACAATTTCAATACACAATGTAACCTTCTTACACAACATGTGTTGTAGGCAAGCACTTTTTTAAGTAAAGTAAAAGTACTGAAAATCTCAGGAGGGAAAACCAAAGACAGTCCTTCTTTGGCAATTCACTTCCATTAGAAGGCACACTTCCTGAATAAGATACTTTTAACACAAAAGAACATTGTCAAATACTGAAATGCTTAACGCATCAGAAAATTTAAAAGTATAATACAATTTCATAATTGCTGTCTGCAATCTTAATAAGGTTCTGCCAGTTTTTAGAATTTTGAATTGCATGTTTTTCAAAGGTTTAACAAAACTCTTAAATTAAAAGTGTTATGTAATGTTCACACAGTTCAGCCAGAAGCTTTTGAGCAGCAAGTCACTTGAACACAGACCAATAAGTCAATATTTCACTAGAAATATGTTAAGGCTGGATGCCATGAACAGTTTCTTCATTGGCTTGTCTCAAGTGTAAACATGCAAATCTCTTCTTATGCAGGGAGCTTCAATGACTTTCCTTTCAGAACTAAAATAGAAAACAAATACCAACGTCACTTACAAGACTTCAATAGTTTAATTATAATGAACTAAAACTACAAAATAATCTATTCGTTTGTGAACATATAAAGTTTTACTAAAACAATTGATGTCGGCCTCTTTGTGTAAGACTTAAGAGCAAGTACAACCTACTGCTCCAATACTATGGTATAATAAGCAATAATCCACAGAAAGATATCTGCAGATGAGTAAATGCCAATGGCAATACAATTTTCATTGACTTGTATTAAGCCTTTAGATAATAACTTCTGCAATAATATCTAAACAAAGTCTTCTTTACGCTGGTTGAACCAGTGACTTTCCTTTCAGTACTGAAATAGAAAGTAAACATCAAGTGTCACTTGACTGCTTTCTGTCAATAACAGCTTAAAAGCCATAAAAGTAAGCAAAAGCATTTCACCCACATCATACGATAAAGTATTGAAGTTATTGTACCCATACACATTTAACTGACCTTTCGTTTAAGCAACTTTAACAAAGTTGTCTAATACAGTAGGTGTGTTTGTATTACACTGAGACGTTGATAATACAGTGGATGTAACTGCACCACAAGTACAGAAAGGGAATGTCCATAATACAAGAGATGTTGATATATTTATAATACACATTCACTACAGTTAAACTTCACAGTAAAAAATAAGTCAACAATACAGTACAGGTGTCCATAATACAGTAAATAAGTCCACTTTTCTTAGTTTGCATGTGACAACACAAAATAAAAATTAGATAAATCAAAAGTACAAGTACAGCTCTCGCAAAGCTGTTGCTTTGATATGTTTCAGAATTCTGTTCTAAAGATGTCCTGCACACTACTATGGTGACAAGGAGCTTTGCTTCAGGGAACTTTATGGATGTCTGAGAATTTCATTGGCATAAATCCTTGAGCTTTCCCACTGGCATGTGGGATGGCCACAACGGTGAACAAAAATTGCAGCAATTAGAATGCTTTAGTAAGATGGTTTTTTTTGGACCTGTGGCAATACCAGATAGGTTGCTTGGCTGCCATGTTGGTAAATCAAAACTATCAATCAGTGTGAAAGGTACATGTACATACATTTTACCTTAAATCCTTGTCATTATGGTGCATCATACCTTGGCAATGAAATACAATCATCTTCATGCTCCAAAACTTCATCAAATTGTGTATTTTTTCAGCTCAAAAATATTTACCTTCCTTGGTTAAAATTAGTATCTCCATGACATCAATGCAAACTGAACAGTACTTAAGAGGTGTCTGTACTACAGTAAAAAGGTACCCATATTGCAGAGCATGGGGTTAGTGTTTTACAGAACCAAGACAGATATGTCCTATACGTACAGTGAATGGAGTCAACTCGCCAGTGCAGAAAGACATGAACTGAATTGATTACTTCTACCTGTTGTGAGGCGTCGGTCATCTTACCTTTTGTGATGTACAAATAGAAAAAGTCGCAGTACAAGATGGTCTGGACGCATCCAGCTACGATGGCAATGAAGTCATAGAATCCCTCAAAGTAGTATCTGTACACCCAATTGAAGATGTACAGCCCACGGTAGGCACCTAAGGCAAACAGGTAGTGGCTTGTGATGGTTTCAGCTTCGCCAGTCTTGGAGATCATGAAAAGTTGGGGAAGGATGGCCACAGACTCCAGGTAAATTGAGAAGGTCCATAAAACCTGTCGGAGTTTCCAATATATTTCCAAATTTTAAAGGAAAGTTTCTATAGTTATGTAGTACCTGAGCTTCAACAACATATTTTTAGTATATAAGTCAAACCCCATTTTGTTGAAATGTTTTTAAGTCAATTCCAATAAGATCTTGACCAAGAAAATCATCAACAGTACTAGTTAAGGAAACAGAAGTTATACATGTACCACAAAATAACTTGTCTTATTACGATAAATATGAAGCACTGGATACTGAATTTCTGGTAAATTCTGATTGGCTCTCTACTCACAGTATAAATTCTATATCCTGTAGTTTGTCCAAATATGGTAACTGACAATTTTATCATGGAAAAATAATTTTCCCGCAAAATGGTCAAAAACTTAAGTCGGTAGAAAATAAAATTTGAAATATTTTTATCCAGTATTTGGTATTTTATAAAACAATTATTCCACTCACGCTTGTTGGATATGAGCTTGTGATAGCCGACTCGGTGATCCACACCCCGTCCTCTATCTGAAAAGCTCATATCCAACATGCATTCATGGAATAATTGTTAAATAATCATTCTTTTCACACTACAGTATCTGGTTTGGGAGTGTCCTACATGTATGACAAGCCTATCAAACAATGGTCCTAACAAAGATGATATTCCCTATTATAAATTCAACAATAAATTTTACTTTCAAACACGGCAATACCATTGTTTACTTCAATCACATGATCATCTTCCCAGAGTAAATATCAGTGGCTACAGCATGGCAACTATCAGCGAATATCACCACAGAAACTGTCAACCTCAAAAACATTGATTTTCGCTTTTGCTTACAACAAAATATGGCTGATACTAACTGGTTCAGGAGTACAAATACAGAATTCAAGAAAGAGCTAGTTTCTAAAGCAATAACACTGAACACAAAGTTGTATAAAGTTTGCCTTCAATGTTTTCGATAGCAAGTCACACAGCAATTTTATATGCCAGCAATTTTTTTTATGAATTGGATTTTCCAAAGAGCAGCCCATGACATTTTCCTGTGGTGGTTCCCTTGTTTAGGTGTAAGGACCAATTATAAATTATGTTTACTTTAGTCCATGATACATCATGTGCAATTAAATTTGTGACCCTGACCTCCACTGTCTTCGTTGTGTACAAGTTTGTTTATAGTGAAAAGTTATTGTTGAATAATAAAATAAATAAACTACTTCCGTGGCCTTTTGTATTGAGTTACACTAATCCTTGGCTTTCAAACGCTCCTCACAGTAACTCATTTGCCCCGAACTTTCTCTCGGGTAAATGTTCACTTTGCAACAATAAATTTGTTAGCCTCAGGTTTAAATCATGTAGTACAAGAGGTCCTGGAAGTAGTTTTCTTATAAAACATAGATTGAGGTTATATTTTTTAGGGTACGACTTGAAATCCTAAAAATCAACCTACTGATTTACATGCAAAAATTACTGTACCATTAAACTGTTGCCATATACATCAATATCAACAAAGAATTTTAAAAATTAAACTGAAACAAGACTTCTGTTTTTAAATTATAAGTTGGAACGATAATACCCTGAGTGACAATTCTAAAACACCATTCATAAAACATCAAAATTCTTTACTTTCATGTAATGCTATAGTATTCACTGGACCTGCGTAGCCAACAGATTATACTTGCAATTCAAGTTGAGTTTGTACCCAAACAAAACCAAGTGACTTAACTTTTCATGACCAAGGAACCTTGCTCCAAAATGCAACAAAAACTTATAACCTCTGCCTGGGGTATAACACCCCTCACCTCTCCTTTTCTCAGGGTTTAAAATAACATTCATAAAATAGGCCTAATTTTGTAGGCTGTTTTCCGAAGCCAAAAAGTTTTGCTGGCATTTTTCAAGCAGTAAAGTACACAGTTACATAATACTATTACGCGGGTGTGTCTCAGTTGATTAGAATGATGTACGATTTATGGCATACATGGTTTTTTTAACCGGCCTTTCTCTGTGTGTGTTGAGTAAACCAGACTCAACCTCGTCTTGCTGATGAGGGGAAAAAGTGCTATTCAGAAGCGAAAATTTTGATTTTGCAAACACAAATGACTTGGTAAAAATAACAATTTTGCCGATTAAACCGTATTGCAGAAATAATAATCGCCGGCAAGTTCCTAAAACTGTTGGCTATCGCTGGCAGCCAGTGGCTATTTTGAACCCTGTTTTCTTCACCACTGTATTAGTGTAGGGCGGAGTCTCGTACTGTAACCATGTTACATCACCGAAATGTTCAACTATCAATACAAACTAAGGAAATACCAAAGTCTGACTTGAGAGCAAAAACAGTCTTCAGATTTAAATTTACTTTTGCTTTACTCACCTCCAAAACAGTAAATTCATGGTTAACCAAACATGCTAAGCCTCCCACTGGGACGACCAGGAACTCCATGCGAAAAGTGTCATGGTTGGAATCATAAGTTGCCTTGAACTTTATGTACATCAAGTAGACAGTGCCAAATGAACATACTATGTAGATTATTTTCATCACGGTGTTGTAGACCGAGATGAAGTTGATGAAGAGATCAAGGTATCTTGTCGTGAAAACAAGAGCAAAAAGAATCTGACTCTTGCCTGACAAGCCTGAAAAAAAGAAACAAAAATTCTGAATTACCCCAATTTATTTTTTTTATTTGGAAACTTCCATCCTGCAGTGAAAAAAAGAAAAAGTAATAACAAAACAAAACATACAAAGCTAATACTAAGCTGGATGAGGGGCTGGTGAATGGACTCGTAGTCCCAGTGAGGCTAGCCCCAAATAAAAATGTAGAAATATAAAACATTAACAACACTTACGGATTGAACTGAAAAATAAAATAGAAATTACAATAATTAACAACAGAAGAGACTGTTAATCGATCTGCAGTGCGGGCAGACAGTTTTCCAGGTTCTGATTCTATCAGTATCGAAGTCCGAGTTAAGTTTACAGAAGTAGTATTTAATATACAGGTTTGTTTTGAAACTTAAAAAAGTAGGAGATTGCCTGATTAGGAATGGTATGTTGTTCCAAAGGGGTACAATTCAATTAAAGAATAAATTTCTAAAAAGAGAAGTACGGAAGGATTTTGGGCGGATATTCAGATTAGTTGCTGATCATGTGTTACCAGTAGCAAAGAATATAAAGTTGTTTAAAGGAAAATTGTAGGCACCATGAAGACTTTTGTAGAACAACAACTTGTATACTCCTACTGAGGAAATCATGTCAAAATCATGTTGAACACAAGTAAGCTGATGCCATACCATTGCTAACAGCAAGCAATTGTGGTTGCTGTGGATTTACAATATGTTATCAGTTTCTCCCAGTACACAAGTACAAAGCATTAAAATGGATATAATAGAGGTTGCCTGATAAGCCTTGTCCAAGATTGTGGATGAAGTTAATTAATGTTCAACAAACTTTGACACAGTTTTAGAGAATTTTCTAGGAAGGATGTTATCAAGGTACTTCTGAATAGTAATGAGTAGTAACCAATATCTAATGACTTGCAAAGACCACAAAGCTGACTAAACGACTGTTTTATTAGAACTACAGATTTTATATGTTCATCGAAAATGGTAGAATTTTTTTTACTGTCTATGTACTTTGTCACCTTTGTCACTTGTTTTGCTACACTTTATTTTCATTTAAAATTATAAAAGAATATTTTGCAATGTCAAAAACTCATCTGCCACACTTCCTAAGTTTCTTTGTTCGGAATGCCACCATCTTTTAACTTTTTCAGTTCAAGCCACTTTGTTGATGTTTAACTTCTCCTTGCAATATTGATACAAAGCTGTACATATTTTGCTATGGAAATTAAAATGCTGATCACTGTAGCGATCACTCAAAAATGAATTACATTTTTCTCCCAACTTGTTTAAAAGAAAAGTGAGAAAACAGGTTGAGAGAAGTGAACAACACATCACACATCATATCTGGGGACGAAAGGGTCAATGTATCCCAGAGTGCAAAGGAGTACCCAACTTGTTCCCAGGTAAAACAAAATGGTGACAGAATCAAATACAGGAACTTCAAGATAGCACCTACCCCTTGGTCTTAATGAAATCCTAAATCCTGGGGAGAAAACTGGTACATGTATAGCGATTTGGTAGTCACATCATGTCAACATGATTTGGATATTTGAAGAGTGAAACTCAAATTCTTCCAACCATTATAGAGACAATAGGAATAACTTTGGGAGAATTGAGAACTTGATCACAAGTCACTATAGATACTGCTTTTGCAGTAACATCTTCAGTTTTTGGTCAGTTGTGATATATATTATAATTTTCATAAACAGAAAAAAATATCAGAGCTGTTTCTTTGTTTCAAGTTTGTTGTGAAAGTAGTAAGCATGATCTATACAAGTTTGCCAACAAAACCTGCATAATAATCAACAAAACAAGATTTTTAGTTGGTGTTCATGTCACAATAGGAGATTGAATACACCAGGTCAACAGCTTGTTTTGACGAAAGCCTGAAAACTACTGATCAGTGTGACTGTTGACCCCACATTGCAGGCCTTAAAAAGTTGTTCGACTGGTTGAGAAAAACGCTTCTCAAAAAACTGTTGCCCATAAGTATGATTTCTTTTAGCTGTAATACCTCATTGAAGTCATCCAGGACTTCACAAAATCTTTATCCAAATACAAGGCCTGCTGTAAATGTGTACAGCAGCCAGTGGTAAGTAGTTTCATGTGAACTGTACCAGATGGAATTTTGCAGCTAAACAAACTTGTATGGGACAAACAATACTGACGACTTTCTTCTTAAAATATATCAAGTGAGATCTCTGGTATAAACACTAACAGATTATCATTAACTAGAAACGGGATCTTTATCCTTCAGCTCTTCTCAATTTTTTTTTCACAAAAAGAACTCATTTTGACATCGCACCATCACTATAGTGTCTACATCATGTATTGCTGAACTAATCCTAGCAAACGTCTATAACGAATTAGGGAATGCTAATCCAACTGAACCTAATTTAATAGCGAAAAAGATCAAAAATGATTGCTGAAGGAAACTTGAAAATAATTTGCTCTGCTCATGTTCATGAAAATGTTTTAAACCTGCAATATTTTGCACCACAAAATCCAACTGTAAAAGAAACTAACTTAACTACTTTCGATTTATTTCTTTCACCTTTCCATTCAAGTATCAGTTGAGTTATCTCGTCAGCGGTCAGTCTTGTAAATCTCGCATGAAAACAAATAATCACTATTGTCTCAGATTTTATCTGCCGACACATAAACGTAGCTGCTTGCAAATAAGATTGAACGCCCGAAATTAACCAAACGAACAAAACGTCTGAGCAGCAGTCTAAGACTGACGGAGGGCCAGTTCACCGATATATAGTATTGAAGGAAATGAACATTCCCGAGTGAATGGTTACCTTTAAAAACAGAAACATTATACCTGGTACACGTGTACAGTTTAACGGGCCACCTCAACAAAACGCTATAGATGCAACAATTCTTTCTATAAAAACTATTCTGCTCGAAGATCACAAGGAGCAAGCAATAATATGTCAACTTTTATCAAGGACACATATCACCTAAAAGTCATATAATAAAAGAGGGTAAATATTAAAGCAGCCGCCATTTTGCCAGATCTCAAATTAACGATCAACTGATCAACTCAAAGCTTACCGGCACACGACCTCGTCTTCCATATTTTCCACAGTAGCAAAACAATAGCCAAAAGATGAGAAAGATCTCCTACTAATCTAAATATATTCATCCTGCTTTCAAATGACAGTCTTGCTGGCACAAACACACAACCACCTCCAAAGGAAGATAATTCTCCACAAAAAGTTCCTCAATCTTCTCAATGTTCGCCACGTATGCACAGCCAGCAACATCCGGGTTATTTTTCTGTTGAAAGAGACTGGAAACAAGGAATCTAAATCTTGTCGATATAACTTCGTTCTTACGAAG
>JAOEJI010102236.1:0-12220 GCA_025448255.1 Umimayanthus chanpuru | reverse complement strand
CTGATATGTAGCTTTATTAATTCTGGGTATTTGACAAGGGACAGTGAAGAGAGTACAATCTGATATACTGTGACTGTAATATTTCTACTTTTCCTAGATTACTGGAATTTGTCACACCTGCAATATCTGTAACATACATGTAACATGCATATTTACTTCGTTGCTTATAGCGGCTCGCAGCACTCCCCTAACCCTTGGTTACTTCTAGTTATAAGTGTTTTTTCGAGCCCTTTTCCACTTCAGAAGCCCCCAGACTGGCATTATTAAGCTGGAACGGTGGGTAGAGGCAATCTTCTGAAAGAAACCAGAGATGAGAGGTGAATTCACGATAAACGGGATGCCGAAATATCGTGTAGCGATCGATGACTGAGCACGAGTGAAGAAATCTCTCTTGCCGTTCTGTTGATGGATTCTGGCACCTACTAAGGCGATCTGGGCAATTTATGGCTACTAAAAATGCCAACGGGCACCTTATTTTACCAGTAGGTCTGTGTGGTTCGACACACTATCAAATAGAGATGGGCGGGACTCCATTTCGCTTTTGTGCTCAGATTACCCAGAATTCCTATCGAGCACGAACAAGGAAAACAGTGGATTCGCCAAACTTGCTCTAATGAAATAGCTGTAACTCGGTCTTCGGAGGGAGGAACGGGAATCATTATACCAACCAGCGCTAAGTAGTGGACTTGAAGTTTTCTGGAATTGCAAACTGTTTGTTTTAAAAAGATTTTTCTATTAAAGAAACAACGACGTAAGTGCATGTTTTTGGTGCTGTTCCTGGAGTTGGAAAACAAGCATTTCTAATTTTGCTACAATTCAAACCATGAAAATCGACAGAAATCAAGGAGTTTTGCTGCTGTATTGAATGCAGACATTTAAACAAATTATTGGCTGACAAAATCGCCCATTCACTGATACTTTGTTTATTGATTTTAAAATGTTGCATTTTTTTAAAGTTATAATTCCTTAAGGAATTATATTTACTCACGCAGTCACCAAAGGGTTAATGAGAATTTGTAAAAAAAACACTTAAAAGTTTTTTGAATGATCTATTTATAAAGCTCCAATATTCAGTTTCATACGCATGAATCAGAAGAGATATGTTGTTGTAGTTCTAACAGCAGCTGGTAGAGATTATACTGACTGCAATTGTTATTTTATAGAACGCACGCGAGCAGAGCATCACAATATATGGATGGATTGATCAGGTGAGAGATTTGCAGCAATTTGAAAAAATGTAACGCGATTGAGTAGGTCCATTTGTTGATTTCCATAAGTAGCTGGAAATGCATTCTAATTTGTCAATTATTTCGTTTTTCATATCGTTTAGAATTGATCATATGGTTCGCAAAACTCATGCACCAGCGTCAATGGTTAACCCTATCTAGCCTGGGCTTTTTGGAGGTTTCGCCGTCTGGGGGGTGGGGTTGATTCAACCCTCTCCTCCACTACCACCACCGTAACTTTCTTATTATTCATCCAAAACATGTGAAACTTGGATCAATTGACAAGTGTCATAAGCTCTACACAACGGTGGTGTAAATTTGTGATTAGGGCATGTGACGTCATGATGGCGTCATCACATTTGATTTTATGGAGTGCTTTTAGCATTTCAAGACCTTTGCTTCTGAAATTAAAGGGAAACCAATATGCTCGGATTTATTTTACTGAAAAAGGAACAGAGACACTTGTGATAGTTTAAACTTTAATATGACTATGGTATGACATAGTTGTGACGTCATCAACTAGGCCGGCCAATAATTTGTCAATTTCATTTCTTGTTCCAATTCGACTAAAATATAAGAGAACTACAAGAAAAATACTTAAGTTTCGACTAACATGTATATTATTAGGATTAATTAACTGACCAATTAATTACGTGACCTGTATAACCTGTGACATCATCAGTTTTATAATATTTTCTCTTTCAACCGTTTTTGCTAACAATTTTGACAAAATGGTCGGATAAGAAACTATGAACAGTTACTTCTGTTACATATCATCATCACCTGACATGACTAACTTGGAATGTATCCCAAAAGTCTTCTAAAGCTGCGAATTTTACATGTTAAGGTAGCCGTTGCCCATGGTAACAACAAAAATCTCGGTTGCTTTTCAATATTTTTAGTTAAAATTTTGGTACAGGAAAACAAGTGTCTAGTCTCCTTCATTACAACATATAGTGAATATATGTACTAAGAAAACGTAATTAGGAAAACTTTTTTTGCAAAAAGGTAATCGTTTACCCACAATGCACCTCTTTCCACATATCGTATTAATTAGCATAATTTATTAAAAATACGTTATTAAGGTTTTTTGTAGTGTCTAAGGCTTAATTACCTATGAAGAGTGTGCAAATATTTTTAAAATTCGCAATACTCAAAACTTTAAAAACACCGTTTCATTTCATGGTTACCATAGCAACAGTACACGTCATATATTAGTAAATTGCATGTCAAAAGATTCCCCTTTAGACAATATTCTCTAAACCGTATAGAAGTTATGGTCAAAAAATTCCTTGAGGAGATTGAATCAACCCCCCTTCCCCCGGCTAGATAGGGTTAAGAGGGAACTTAACTCTTTATTAAGTCTATCAAATTTCCCATATAAATACGTTATAAATTGCCGATATCTCGGTGTTATGTCGAAGACTGCAAAGCTATAAATTATTTGACCTAGTACCATAATTGATAAAGATTTACAAATATCTTGAGAGTTAATAGAGAGGCAAATAGACGTTAAGGGAAGGTGTTGACTTTCACGGGAGTTTAAAATTAAGTTCTTGAGTAAGTACTTAAGGTTACTGCTCAGTCTGAGCGGTGTTTTTGGTTAATGGAGCATATCTCTGTTATTTCGTGACGTAACCCTATAAACACTTTCGAGCACTTGCTCGCTTAGGAAAGTTGTTTTCTGCGTTCTAAAAACGTTTTTCCTTTCTTAAATCTTCCACAATTTTCCTAATCACCAAGCTCCTCTCCCCTCGATTTCAAATAGTCTGCGTAGCTTGTAAAATCATAGTTTTTCAATTGACCAGAAGGAAGTGTTACGCATGCGCAGATTAGGTTTCCGAACAGGGCGCCTTGGCTTCAGAACGCAGCTCGTCCAATTTGCGTACAAGAAACAAGTATTAGTACTACTTACTGAGGAATGTTTTTGAGAAACTGAGTGTCACATCTGGAATGCTTTTTCTTGTATCGGTTTGGGGACCGCCTTTTACATTTTTTTTTGCATAATCAGCAAGAACGAACATTGCAGAAATAGTCGAAATACTGTTTTATGAACTAGCGAATCACGATGTAAATGAGCCTCGTTATCCTTGCCCGGTTTCTGTTTTCGGGACATCTTTCTTTATTGGTTTTCAGGAATTTATCTATCTCACTCCCCGGCCAGATATCTAATGGTCAACTCCTAATAACCCGTTTTCTGATAGGGAATTGACAAATTCCTATAATACTCTCTAAGGACACATACATTTAACAATTATTTCATGAGCGTACGTTGGATACGAGATGATATAAACAAACTCATACCCATCAAACGCAAATGGAATAATTGTTTTGCTTTTTTTGATTGCATTAATATAAATTCTGATCGCTTAATTTAGCTTCCTGCTCAATTTTTGAGCAATCAGTTCATTTCCATATACGGCAACACAGTATACGAGCTGATATCTGACATTGGGAGAACCTATCAGAACGCTAGAAACGCTGGAAATCCGAGGTTAAAAATTTTAAATAATATAAGATATTTCTCAAAAGCGCCATTTCTTTGCATGAGCATAGTCAAGCATGGATGATTATGACAAGCGGACTTTAGCACAGCAAGTCTATTTAAAAATCCTTTTGTAAAAAATTGAAAGTTAAAGTCGGTTGAGTCTGTGTTTATCCAGTTTCTGCAAATCTACTGTTGTTTCCAAGGATCATAATATTAACCACATCAATGTTTTGCGTGATCCGCTCTCTATAACTCTCCAAATAAAAATCTTCGCGCACTCTAGGGCCAAGAGTGCGCCCTTCTTTCGATCAAACTATGAGGCGACAAGTCTATTTAAAATCAGTGTGAAGTTAAAGCTAGCTGAACTTACAGATTTTTTTAACTGTTGGTTCAATTTTGGTTGTATACATAATTCAAAATGTTAATGTTGCTAGGTCGCATGCAGGTTTTACAAAGATGGTTTTTTACCTTTGTTAAGACTCTGGTAGTCTGGATACCCCAAATTGCCACCCGGGTTACACACACCGTGCTAAACCAATTTGCGATTAACTTTGAAAAGACGTGTTGATTTAAGAATAAAAGTATGCGAAGTTTCAGAATTATATAAATTCTAAAAACCATACAAATACTTTCATGTTGTGAGATATCCATGTGTAATAGTACAGTCATGACTTTTTTCTGACGCTTATATATTTATTTACTGTGCATTGAGTCGATTAAGGGATCAGCACGCAATGCAATACATCTCAAATGAGCAGTCTAAATTGATACAAGTTGTTTGGCGATCTATATTCCTTTATCTCGTCTGCCTATGTGAAGTAGTGAAATCATTTGCGGACACAAATTGAAAACTGCTCGGAATTCTCACTATTAGAATAACAGTTTATTAATTTCCGTTTCGGTTGAGCTGGTATTGACTGAAATTGCAAAACAAAATTCTTGCTAAAATGCGGAACAGGATTTCAGTTTTAGATAAACAAAAATATGGAAATTAAAACTGTTGCTTGCATGCAGCAAACTTGAGGACAAATTAAATGTTTTGATTCAGTACTTAATCATTTGTTGCAGCGACATACAGCACTAATTATTGGTAATTGAAATACATTTGCGCACAGCAAAACTCCCTACGGATGTTTTCAACTATTTTCAACTGAACTGGGATTTTTAAACAATAGTATTAAACATATGAGTTTCATTTAGTTACAGCCGTAGGGAAGTTTTCAAAAAAAAAATTCCATGTTCTCTTTTTATGAAAAATCTTATTCCAACCCTTGCAGTCTGTCCGTCCATTCTGACAGCAACAGAAAGCAGAAGTATTGCTGGCAACTTTAACGCATGAATCATTTAAAAATATAAAGTTTGAAATAAATTTTTCCGTCATGATATTTTTTATACACGCTTTTTTTTATAAGAACCAGTAAATTTTGGCCGATGTTCGTTGTTCTTAAGTTTTTGCTCAATTTGAGCCTCAAGTGTTCTTAAATTGTTCTTGTTTCCATCATGTCGTGCAATTACAAACTTTTTCTAATATTGTATAATTTAGATTTACTGCAATTTTGAGGAGTTTTATCGCTGAACATTGTTATAAAGTTAATTTTATTTATGCAGCATAGGTTTCAGTATTATTGACACTGTCATAAAAAACGTGCGGCACAGTTTTCGTTTTCTTCTCTGCTCACAATGAAACGCCACATGTAATGACGAGATGTGTTGTGATTTTCAATAAAAACTTGCCGTTTCATTTGCATCTGAATTTGTGGGAAAGTTCTTATAAAATTGTTCTTAAAATAAAAAGCGTGTATTGACGTGTTTACCGTGCCGTTGACCAATCAACGAGAGGGCGGAATTTACTGTTTTCATTTCCTCCTCGACAGCAACGTTTTAAAACCATGGCGAAACTCTTTACTAACTAGTGAGTAAATGAAAACATTACTAGCAGAATTGATAACTACAAGCACGATACAAACATTATACAACACAAAGAAATAATTCAGAAACAGAATTCCTTTCCAATAGGTCAGAACAAGGCGAAATACGTTCACAGGAAGCATTGTCACAGCAAATATAGCGAGAACAGGCGTTAAAATTCGTCGAACTCTTGTGTTTTGCTTGACACGAGACACGTTGCAATGCCTTGTTGGTTCATCACTGCTGCACACTGAGCTCATTTCCACATTCTTGCTCATTATCTTGTGAAACTTTGTGCTTTGTCGCAGGGAGCGCTCGATATGAACATATGTCCAGGTTATGATTGCTAAGGGCAACAAATACCAGAATATGACAAGGGATAAGTTGTACGTTTGCTCCAGTGCAAAGCTAGCAGTTTTAACATTGCACACGCTGAGCGTTTTACTGTATGTGATTAAGAAAAAGGTCGGCAGCGAAACAACCAAAAATGAAATGACCCATATGGAGGCCAGAATTCGGTAAACCGTTTTACGAGCCGATTCTCTGTAAAGGGATGACTGTCTTATACTGGACGACGTAACAGATACGATTGTCCGATACCTCTCGATGGCAATTGCTGCAATTGACCAAATTGATACCCCGTAGAAGACCTCGGATAACGGGTAAAAATACAGACACACTCCCTCCCCCAAGGGCCAGTATGTGGGACTTTGCTCTCTCAGCACAGCAAATGGGAAGTTGACGAGTAGAATTCCCAAGTCGGCAACGGCAAGATTGAGAATGTAACAATGTATGGACGTCTTGATAGGGAAACATCGCGTGATTACTAAACACACTAGAATGTTTCCGAACACACCGCAGAGTGCGATCAAGGCTTCCATCACGAGTCTAAAAACTTTTACTTCTTTGGGCTCATGTAAATACATCGACATCAATGACCTCGAATGTTCTTGCGCTGAAAAGTTGTGAGTGACATTGGAGGTTAAATCCATGCTTGAACTCAGCGTTTAGATTTTTAGTGTATGTTCAAGTTTGTCCATTTGCTAGAGATTCAGAGATTTGAACAACACTGAATGGAGACAGTTTCTAAAAATTGCTTTCTTGTTGAAGGTCTTATCACCAACGTTGTAGTACTTCAGCTCAAGTGTCTGTTTCTTGATGAATGACTCCGACCCTTGCAAGCTCGTAAAATGAGTCCAGTCACTCCTCCTAATCTTCTTAACTCTTGTAAAAACACTTGAGACAAATCGTGACCCACGTATTAACTCAATATTAGCCCTTTGAAAGGAGTTCACTCGAGCCCTCGGTCAACAAAGTATTTTTGGAGAAAAATCACGAACGACACACAAATGCTCGCTGGGAACTCAAACTGCTGTTTCGACTGCCAAAACATTTCCCTTTAGTAGGCTTTAAGTATTTCCAACTGGAGTGCTTTGAAGAAATTCCGTTGGCGAATTGAGCGAATGGTATCGGTTACCTAATCACTAGAAAGGCTCTCCGGGCCCTCTTATCGTTCTAATAGAGGCAATTAACAAAGGCGAAAACTATTTAAGCTTGAATAACTTCAAATCAAAACTCTTGGTAGGATTTGCATTTAACGCCCGAAGCAATAACTTTAAGAGTCAGTTTGTGTCGCGTATAATTGCGCTCATTTGCATTTCCTGCTGAGCTGTAAAGTTGATTTTAATCACGTATCAGGAGAGTTTGTTGTTTACACATAATTTGGGGCACAAGAAAAATAAAACTTGTCTGCTTTATACTAGGACCGACAGTTGGTGTCCATCTGATTAAAACTTCTTGTTGGAGGCAAATCAAGCATTTTACCGATGTTTTTTTAATAAACTTGTAAAACAGTGCAACTTGAACGCCGTACGCGCCTCGTTATCAGTATCGTGTTTTCATGCATCGTATCACGCAGTTTCATTTATTCACTGGTCATCGCGCCAGCTAAAGGTTATTTAAAATGTTACACAGTATGTAACAATGGATTTGCTGCCTTTATAATACAACAATAGAGCAGATACTCGCCGCACCGGCTTAGTACGTCATGCTACCGAAATTTAAAGAATTATGAAAAATTTAAGTCAGTGACTTCCAAAGGAATTAAAAAGGTAAAGTTGACTCAGCTGCTATGCAACATAAGTGTGTTGATAGGGTTTGTTTTCACCGCTCAAAACGGTCGGCTTTACAGCCAGCATTACAAACGTAAAACATATACCATATCAACGCTTCTTGATTTAAAAAAAATTAGGTCACTCGCCGATGTAGAAAGAATAAGCCTTCCAATGTCCCTTACTTACTGCAAAGGCAATGAAACGAAAACCAGTAGAGTGAGATAAAAAATTGATGAAACACAAGAAAAAGGCGGACGTGGTTTCTGATAAGAAGTGTGCAAATCCAGTTGATTTTCAGCCAGTATGATAATTAAAGATGGCGACTGTAGACATTTTACCACAATACCTTGCGCCGACCTAACAACCAACAGGCACAAAGAAAAACATAGATTTTTTGGGAGATTAATTCCTGTATTGACAAGATTATGTATGACGGAGTAGTTAGAATTTTCTGTGTGTTTTATGAGCGTTTCTAGGGTTTTCGTGTGCTAAGAACTTAGATTAAAAGTACATTAGCCATCTTTCTCATTACAGCCAATACAGTTAAAATAGTTATCATAATTTTGGCGCATCAACGTTGCACCTCATTGCTGGTTAATACTAACACAAAGATAAAAAAAAAAAAAAACTGTTCCGTAGAACCTCGAACAAATCCAAGATAGGTAAGTAAGCACTCTCCAAATTTCCCTCCGGCGTTATTGTAAACTGCAATTCGTTCTAATTCAGTTTTCAAAAATACTTCCTTCATACACCGAGCAGGAAAAAGCGCGAGTCTGATTCGTGTACAGCTTCTCTAGTTAAGCGCGAGTAATGCACTTAGTTGCCTCCCAACCTTAACTTATCACGGTACTCCGTAGTGTTACAGGGGATGAGGGTGGTGGTGGTGCCAGTGGTGTCGTTTGTGTGTGTATTTACATTTTTCCCAGTGAAACGTATAACAACAATAATACTAACACTACTACTACTACAAATCTTTAATTAGGAAGCTTTGTCGTTAAAAATAAATGGATAAAAATAGATAAAATACAGACTATATTTTAATTTTTATAAAGAAGCACTGGAGAGGATTACGTTCAAACTGGAAACTCCTAACATTTTATGTGAATAATGCTACGAAAAAGCAGAGATTGCTAAAATCTGAAAAAGCTTCTGATATTGTATCGATGAATGGTAACATATGAAGGGACAAGTTTGGACAAAGTTTATTTTAGATATAACCGGTTGGAAATACTCGCACAATGTGTCCATTCACTTATTTGACAATATGAAATAAAGTTTAGAAGTGAGTGTGTTTTTTCATAATGGAAATGATATCTGAGTCAGAAGGCTTCATCAGTATATGTAACTGAAGAATGGCATGATTTAAGGAGATATAGCGATTGCTGTTAACTGCATTTTAGAGATTTTCATATTAAGGCTGTGACCGTGAGGAGATTGTCAAAAAAATTGTCGATTAAAGGCCAATCAAGTTCTTTATCTCAAAAGACAATTTCCTAAGAGACGATTTAACTTCCGTCTACACAGACCTCGGACCTTTCGAATAGCAGTTTATCCGGGCTCAGAACCAGAGGAACGCTGACACTGATACCGTAACATCCCTTAATTCTAATATCATTGTCATTGCACTGAATTTTCGCAAAGCTATGCGTACAAAATCGTTAACATCTGTTAGATAGCAAAGTCAAGGCCAAACCAGCTTATCGAAAATTATTAAATTTTCAACCTCGGATATTGCCTTCTGATTGGCTCTCTTAATCTCGGTTATCAGCTCATATACCGTGTTGCGCTAAGTGTTGCTGAAAACTTTGAGCGGGAGGTTAGGTTTTCGAGGCCTTGAACAATCAGGATTTAATGAAGCTTGATAAAACAAGTATTCCATTCGCGCTTGTTGGAATTGAGTTTGTTTAATGACAACTCGGCGCTATAAGCGCCCCTTTGGCTTTTTACCGTCTTATATCCATCGCGTTCTCAAGGAATAATTGTTAAATGGACACTTTAGAATCAAAAGTTTTTAAAGGATTTCCAATCAATCCAGTTCGCTACGAACCGGGAAATGATGAGGAAGATAAGCAAAATAACATATTTGGCACGTTGTCTCGCCAGCAGCGGACTAAACTTGATGAAGTTAGCTATCGTCAACGGGCGATTCAGTCTCCTTTTAGCGCGCTTTCAATCGAGTAAATACAATCAATTCCCGACTTTTCTGCCCAAACACACAAGACAGCCAGCTGCGCAGGCTAAATACATTGAGCTAGATCTTACTTTCAGCAAAGCATTTCTTCAAGTGTACACAGATGTACATTTACCTGAAGGACAGAATAACTGTGTGAATACATTCTTGGCTAGCGCTGTGGAAAAATGTACCACTTGCCTTGAGGAAGTTAGCTTTATGTGCAAAGAAAGATCCCAAATTTGACAGAAAAATCTTCAAAGTATACATAGTCAGACGCCGAGACGCCGTTTTGGTCCTGCCGTCTACTCATTTCGTGAATCTTCAACACCGTTAACCCAACTTTGAAAACAAATACATTGAAACAGTTAGATAAGACCATATTCGCTAAAATTACTACGAAGAATGTTTAGAGTCTACCTTATCTCACTTAATTTCGCGAATACTAAATTTCGCAAAAATTCGAGAGTCATATTTCGCGAGTATTAGTTTTTGCGATTTCGAGAGGAAAGTAGAAATTTTGCTAATTTTTCCTATTCTTAAAAGTGTTGCTTTGACTTCAGAACTGTAACAACATAATTAAGATGATCGTCATCGTAAACTATAGCGAGAAGAACAAGTTAAACATATAAATAAAGCATAACGTATTCCACAGCACACTCTGATAAATTTCGTTCTTGACAGGGTTTCAGAAAATATGCTAATTCAGTTAGCCTCCGAAGCAGGCGCCTTATTTCCGAGGGTCACCGTTACGATGGAAATAAGGCGGCTGCTTTGGACCTTAGTGTTGACTACGTCTGCAAAAAGCCGCCAAACGCCTTTATGACCTCCGAGTCCTCCAGTTAGTAAAGAGAAGCGCCAGACCTTCTGCTGCACTCGTATCTTTCTATCCCACCTGTTTCAGACCCATACTGGAATACGCTTGTGAGGTGTGGCATATCACTCTTCCTAAATACCTGTCCGACCAAATTGAGTCAGTTCAACGGAGAGCACTAAGTATCATTTCCTCAATATCGGTTACGAAATCGCAAGAGATAATGCTGATTTACCCACTCTGTCTGAATGCAAATCCATTCAGACTTTGTAATCGCCTGTTCGCCAGAGCGTTGCAAACTTAACCATGCCTTTCCCCCCAATCAGTACAAATCAGCTAAATAAAGTCTTCATAAACAAAATACTCTGTCCCAACCTAAGTACAGAACTTCAAGATACGGCAACAGTTTCTTGCCATCAGCCATATGCATAAGGCACTTTAGTAATTCCATGTAGTATTAGCTTGTCAGTTTTTTTTATCAGTTTCTTAGTTTTGGTTGATCCATACGTTTTATACTTTGTAATTTTTTTCTCTCGTAATGTGAAGTTTTTGTGCAAAGACCCACATTAAACTTAACGTTTTTATATTAACAAATAATTATTAGAAAGAAACTGCACCAGTTTTTATCAAGGTTTATATTTTCCAACCAAAGTTGATCCTATAAAAATTGAAACCATGTTTGCTTAATTTTTTACGCTATCACACCAAATATATGCGTCAACTTGAAGTCTTCGACGCACAAGCAAACCACAGACCAACTCATGTGTAGTTACTGAACCGACTAAACTTTGATCGATCCTATGCTCAGATTTCATGACAAGATAAATCCAGTTTTCAAACCAACATGATCCAAGATAAGGACAATGGATGACCAGTACACCTCGTGATTTTTTTTTTCTCCTGCGAAGTTTTAGAAGTACTTTAAAGATTAATTAGCAATTTTATCGTTTTATTTTACACTTGGTATGGCGGCACTACTGTCTAAATCGAACTCGGCATCTAGTCTTCAAGAGTTCTGTTTTTCTTATTAGTGCATTTTACCTTTGATATGCAAATACTAAAGTTCATGTAAAGAAAACAGAACATAAACAAACTTCACGGGAGTCTTTGACAAAGTAGCTCTCCTAACCACAAGCTCCACCTATTTTAAATTGTTACTTTTTCGCTTTTCGAAATCCTTTGTTTTAATTTATAGGCTCTGGCCTACTGCACTATACTGGCAGCAGGCATTTTGATTAGTGTTCTAAATGTTTCGTGCAAAACAGTGAGTTTGTTGTTTGCTGTTTTGTCTGAACTCACCACACTGTGAATGACGCAGTTTCGCTGAAAGCCCATCGGCGTTAAGTATTGCTTCCGTCAGATAAGTTCAAGTGATTGTTTTCATTGTAGTTTGCCGAGGTCCTTAAACCGTTGTGTTGTGGTTTGGTGATGATGTTTTTTAAAATTTATATTTATTATCATCAGTGTTTAGAGATTTGGTCACTGGTCACACGCAAAAAT
>JAOEJI010100014.1:0-11791 GCA_025448255.1 Umimayanthus chanpuru | reverse complement strand
CTCAACGAACCCAATTGTCACCCACAACATTCAGGACTCTGGCGGTTTAGACTAGTTTTGCTAATCAGACGTCCTTTATAAATATTTGAGTAAAACAATAAACATGGATTTACATTGATGTTACAGAGCTGTAAGTTCTGGCAGCAAGAGTCCAGTGGTGGTTGTGCCTCCAGGACACACCTTTGAGGAGGCTAGGATGGTGTCTGCACTTGGCGCTTTGCAAGAGCTGTATGTGGTGAGTGATGCGATAAAATAATAAGATAATAAGATAATTGTTCAACTACCAGAGTAATCAATGTATTGTAAATGTTATGTGCTGCTTTCTGTCAGTTATGAGATTGACACTGAGGAAGCACTGCAACATTTTGACTGGTAGTTGCATGCCTACAGTTCCGTGATTGTGTCAGGTCAAGATCATCGTAATTTCGAGGTTGCAAGTCATTACTGATTAGGGGTCAAAGGTCATTAACTATTATTTGGAGATCGTACACGTTGGGCATTGATTAAAGTATAAAGGCTCATGCAAATGGACGCAACAAGTCACAACATTGTTGCGTGTTGTTGGGGGTTTTTGGCCAACAATGTTGCGCCGGTTTGCATGGGCCTAAAAGTTTGACCGGTTTCAAACTATACGCAACAAGTGCCAACAAGTGCCAACATTGTTGTGATTCCATGCAAACGGACGCAACATGTTGGACCCAACAATGTTGCGTGTTGTGGGCCAACAATGTTGCGTCCGTTTGCATGGGCCTTAAAGCTTAAATTGGCTTAAAATTTCCAACCTTTATCTGGATTTTTTTTTCAGCCCCTGGAAATTCGTGAAGCAATTCCTGAACAGAAGCAAAAAGTAGACAGACTTGGAGTGTGGATTGAAGACAAGAATGAGGTAAACAATCGGTTGATCTTTCCAGACAATGTGTTTGTACCTGTATGCACTTCAGGATGTCTTAAGTTTAAACTGTCTTGTTATAAGTCGTAATGTGGACTGAAAAGTATATCCAAGTCAATCATCTTCTGTTTTCCACTTTAGACCTTAATAAACATGTACCTGTAATTAGCAATGAATTATAACACAAAATGATAGTGGATCATAATAATAGTAGTAATATTATCTTTTCAAAACTTGTTTGCAAACTTGTTCTCAATGTGTTGGTTGTTATGGTCAGGTACAGGTATTATTGTTAACTACAGAGTGTAATTTTGTTTTTTAAATATAGGAAACGGATGTACGCTACATTATAGCTGTTGAGGCAGGCAGGTGGGTCACAAACAATGTTGAAACACCGTTCCACTCTTCAAATCATTTAATGTTTTGTTGTGAAATATTTATTGATAATTTATAATATCTTCAACGCATGAGGGTTAGCTATAGGTTTATGATTTAAGGTAGTTACTGTTTACCATCGGTTAAGACTACAAGTTGAAAATGGGCATCTTCAGTTTAAATTAAACTGTCTATAACAGTCTGCCTTAAGAGATCTGGGAAAGAAAAAGAAAGAATGCGTAGATGACTGAAAAAGACAAGGTAAAGAAGAGGATTTCAGTAAATACAGCAGCCTGGCAATGTTCGAGAACCTGGTGCTTGCAGTTGCGACCATATTCTAAATGGTAGGACGAAAATTGTAAATTCAATCACTCTGTCAAGTTATGGAAACCTCGTTAACTGACGAACGATTAATACTAAGTGTTTCGTTGGAAGATTGAAAGCATTTCGAAGATGAAGAAGAAGATATTCTGAAAATTGACAGTGGTCCATTTAGAATTAGAAATAATGAGGAAGCCATGAAAAAGTTCTAAATTTAGAAAACTGCAGGGATCGACTTAATCAATATTGAATTATTAAAAGCAGATCTTGGAACAGCTACGAGCCAACTCAAAGAACTTTTCAGTAAAGTCGTGTAATTTTGATATGTTCCAAAGAACTGGAACAGCAGCATCTGTTCTCATTAAAATCCCCAAGAAAGATGACTGTTCAAAATATGAAAATTGGAGAGGATGTGAGTTTGCTATCATTACCAGCAAAAATCAGGAATTGGTTCATGCACTATGTCTGGATTTTTGTAAAATATTGCCGTCAACTTGCTAATGACAATTGTAGGTGTCAAAGTAGAAGACGTGGGATTGGATGGAAGTTTATGTTTTCGTGATATGACAAGGACAAGTAGACTCAGACAAGTAACGACAGCAAAATCTTTTGTCAGAAGTTATGTGTTCTCCACTTGACTGTCAGAATCTCAGAATGTGTTAGTACTTCAAGTACGTTTTTTATGCAATGGCTTTCTGTATATTTGTTTCAATCCATGGGGAATAGGACTCATTTCAGAAATAGTTTATCTTTAAGCTTTATTATACGAATACATCGCCCAAACGGTGTTGATTGCTGTTTGCGTATCTCTGAGCTCCGGAAGCTAAACTTTGTATCCGTTATATAGTAAAGTCTTACCAGTTCCAACTGACTTGCTCAAATGAGTCAGTCAGTTTATTAGAACGGTGAGGGGGGACTGGACGAATTCAATTGTTGCTCCACTTTTTAAGCGTTCAAGGTGCGTAAGTTAGTTATTAATATATTCAACGAGATGTCTTAAATCCCATTTTACCATTTAATTAATGCTACGAAATCACCATCATTCTATTTTCCTAGTGAAACATATTAGTAGTATTAGTCTCTGTTGTTGCAACTTTGTCTCCAAAACCCTAAAAACCAATTGAAAACAAAAAACAAACCGCACCGTTTGCTACACTTTAGGTAGCATTTTTTGTGAGATTCGCTGAGACTCTCCTTATGTCTGCTCTATAATGTGTGTATGTATGTGTTTGTGTGTATGGGGGAGGGGGTATTATAAGTGTTTTAAAAATACTGGAAATAAAGCAATTCTTCCAGTCCCCCACTTCTTATAAAATGAATGCCTCCTAAAGAAAGACTGGTTTTTGAACAACTATTTGATCACTCACAGACTTGTGGCCAGGGACATTGGTGGTTCTGATCCTGAACGAATGGCGGCGCCCAAGGTGGCTGAATATGTGGAGAGCCTGTTCAAGAACACATCTGTTAAGGTAAGGGGCGTAAGATACGAACAGGACAATGTCTATTTGGTGCATGTTCTATACAGTGTGCACTACTTCAGTGTTCACCACACCACACCTACACTACGGCATGCCACAGCACACATTCGTATTACACTGCACCACACTACTATATTGCACGTACACCACAAGTGTGCGAGGTTGGCACAGTTGGTAAGATCTCTGACTTCCAACCATAAAGTCCCGAGTTCAATCCCCGGCCTAGTCGAGAGTTGGACTTTGGACAACCGCCTTTCGCCACACCGTCCGTGGACAGGGGCGTTAAGCCATTGTGGGACGTTCTGTCGGGGGACTTAAAAGAACCCACGCACTCGTCAATAAGAGTAGGCTAATGCCGGTGTTGTTAGCAGTAATCTTATCTCTATATGCTCCGAGATCATGCATGGGCCGTATAGCGGCAGCCAGAGGCGTCTTGTACATGCTTTCGGTTCGACCTCGTGAGCAACAGGTAGCTGAAAAGTCCTACGGGGAGCACCTGTATAGATAATAATGCATAAACACCACAATATTACAAAACCCACGCACTTAAAGTAAAAGATAGTGTACATGTCGATAACAATATACATTGTTGACAGCAATATTGAGCATTATCATAAAAAATGGTAAAGGTTTTTAAAAAAACACACACAAACGTTTTCAACCTCTTGGGTCATCTTCAGGTTGTGGAAATTAAGCTGCAGAGAACTCTGTTATATATTGACTGTATTATTAGGTGATTCCCATGGGGAAGAGGAATAGTGTGAAGGCTTGAACTTGTTTATTTAGTGTTGGGCGGTGTTTAGCAACGAGAAGAGCTTCAGTCATGCGGTGCCGTTTCCAGTAATGAACAGAAAGAATAGGTTTCCAGGAGAAAATGTGGTGTGGGTGTGCCGCTAGGTAGCGGGCTGGTTGGGACGGCTTAAAAGTGTCTTCATGTTCATCGGTGCGTGCTTTCAAATATTGAGCATTGTTGTAGTCTAGTGAGCTGTCATTAGGGACTTTAAGCAGCTACTACGGATACGGCTCAAACAATATCTACTGAAAACGAACTTTCTGTTTTTCTCTTTTCTTTCATTTGCCACCCATTCCTCCTTATTGTTTCTTGTATGAAGGAATTCAAATCGACTGATCTGCAGATCTTGGTTGTAAAACAGAAAAATAACGGGACAATTTGTGTATCGATGTTTACGTACTCCAGAAAACCCCAAATCAATGATTTTCACGTAGTAATTTCACACTCGACGGTGACCAGCTGGTCCGTTTGGTACATACCCACGTGCAGTGAATTGTCCTCCTTAATTAAACCTTTTGTCTTGTGCCTTCCTCGCAGTCGTAGCCGAACTCGCATCCTAAACTCCCTGTTGTCATATTGGCAACAGACTTCCCGATGGCAAATCAGTTACAAAAAACGAGGTTGTTTGTTGATAGTTAATGCGAGGAAGTTCCAGAAGCAGGTGGAAATCCAGAGGGCATTCCATTATTAAACCAAAACAAAGATGTGTCGTCCGTTAATACTTGTATAATAAATTCCTGGAAACTCCTGGATATCTATCTTCTTCCTGGAAACTCCTGGGCCGGTTTTCTCAAAAGTGGGTTAAATTTAAGTTTAACCCAGGAGTTTAATCCAGGGTTAGACGAAAGTTTAAGGGGGAGCTTAACCCTTCATTTTGGTGGTAGGTAGGGGATTTGGATAAAATATTTAAAAGGGAGGACGCAACAAACACTTCCCCTAAGCGAGCAAGTGCCACTCCTCGGATAGCATACGAGCTGGCGTTCGTCCATTAAATATTAACTTAAAAAATTAATTTTAAACTTACCTAAAGTTCCTAAATACTAAAAATTCCTTCAAAATTAACAAATCCCCCCACCTTACTTTTCCACCCAAATTATCTCCAAAAGTTATCAAAATATTTGTGCATCTTTATAAACTAGGGTACTGTGCCGCTATGGATGACTTTTAAATTTGTCCCAATTGTAACCTAGATACTGACGATTATGACGTAATTGATACTGAAAATTCGACTAAAGGTTAAGCTCCCCCTTAACGTGATAATTTTTGCCTGGGAACACAATGGCCAGTCTTATAAAATACTGTTGAAACACTCGGGGAGATACATAGTTGCATAAACCCGAATTGAGAGCGCAGATCAGTCTTTATGGAACTGAACCCTCTTTCAGACGACTGAGTCATTGCAAAGTTCTCGAATTTTCCAACTGAATCCTGGAGAGCTCTTGTGATCTTTTAGAGCCATATAATTTTCTCATTTAACGTTTTGAACGACATTGTTTTAAATACATAATTATTAACGTTCTGTTGGCTGTGACCAAGCACAACTTTTATTTTTCTTTTTGATGTGATTTCAAAATAGTCCTGGAAAACTCCAGGAAAAATCGCGAAAGTAGTACGATAAAATCCTGGACTTTTCAAATTTTGAATGTGGACGAAACCTGTTGTATTTATAAACAGGCTTTTTGTGGCTCTTTTTTCATAACAAGGAGTAAAACAAATGAAGTGTCTAGAAATGATTGCTTTGCTTTTCATAGACTTACCTTTGATTTTAATGGGTTAATTTACACTGGCAGTCCGATTATCCGCTAAGTGCTATGTCATAGTTGCGTCGTGTTCCTCTTCTAACATAGCAGTCCAAAAATTACGTGCTTCTGGGTACAGTAAATTCCAGACTACGTATCTGCGTTGATGCAGTTGCACTCGTACCCTCCAGTGTGGGGATTACTTGTCTTAGCACAGTTTCCATTCTCTTTCAACCTCCTTCATAGATATTTGATCCACTGCCTTGAGATCTTAAACATAGCTTGTGCGTGTCCATGCTTACCACAATGTTTGCATGTAGAAGTTCTCACGGGGTAGACATAATGGCAGTAGTACATGTAGATATCATTTTCACAGCGATACTATTGTTTTTGGCTTATCATATGATTTCTTTAAGGTAATTTTAAGAAAATTTATGTTGTGTGTTGTTTGAAACTCTAGCTTTTTCAATATTAAGCACAGTTCGTCGATGCCACTGATGTTAATATTGTGGGATGTACAGAAGAGAAATTTCTGAAACTTTAAGTGTGAATTTGAGGGCATGTTTGAACGAATTATCAAGATTGTTGGTTCAGTTATCCCTCTTTCAAATAGGGTTGTAGGATTATATAAAACATGCTAAGATGAGAGAGGTTTTCAGTGTGTTTTTGCGATCCTGTCGACGTCTACAGTGTAATGCAAGGTTTAGTTGTGTACTATTTAACAGTTACTTCTGAATGACAGGTAAAGGTGACGTCCAAACTCAAAACCATAGAAGATGACTACCCGCTAATGGCAGCTGTCAACCGGTGTGCAAGTGGTAAGTACATAAACAGTAGTACATACAACTTTAGTTACCCTTACAGTCGGTTTTTACTGAATGGAGTTTTAGTCGCCTGTTTACTTGAATGAACAGTGGGTTGTTACAACAAACTTGGATAAAATTACAAGGGTAAGTTTGTAAAGTAATTTGTACATGATATTATGTGCTATTAGACAAAACCAATTAGTAACTTTAAAGTTTGATACTGTTTTTATTGAACTACATAATTAAAAATGCAATACTTTGTCTTTAATGCAATATTTTGTTTTATGATAAAATTCTTTTTTGTTTACTGTTCTTTTTTGAGTACAAACTTGAGAAGGTTGTTTATCGTTTCAAGTTTAATTCTATATATTCAGTTCTACTTTGCAACTTTTAGTGGTGAAGCGACACCAGGCACGTGTTATTGACCTGGAGTATGTTGGCGCCGGAGAAATTGATCAGACACTTCTTTTGGTTGGCAAGGTGAGTAAAATGCTTTTTCCCATTTGTTATAAACGAATTTTGAGTTCATCATTTTGTTTTAGCTGGGGCTTTGGGTTTGTATGGGTCCTATAAAGAAGCCATGAAATTCCGCAAATTCGACTCGAAAGTTGGTAAATTTTCAGTGTAAAGAAAAATTGGCCAAGTCCACGAAAAGTCCTTGGATTTTTTCTTCCTGCCATCTTTTCATAAATTTAATGTTTTTTTGCTTAATGAATGATGGCAATTGGGTCTGACATACTGCAATTATTATGTATTCACTATATTGAACAAGAACAGAATAGAAAGATAAAGCCAGCTGATCAGTTTTGACATTTTTGTGGACTGTGTTACAATCATTTATAGCTCAAGTACAAACATTTGTGCGATCTCATTGGATAAAACAGGTCACATGGTACGCTATCACTGGGCAAATTCAGTAACAACCATCTTCCGATTTTAACGTCCCAGATCGATTTCCCTCGGCTGGAAAAAAGCAGAGCTATAAAGACAAGAAAGTCATAATTATTGTATACCGACTTTAAAGTAGCAACGACAATAACCTCTTTTGAGTCAACAGCACAAAGAATTACAACTGTTATACTTACAGTGAAGCATTCAATTTCGCATTGCACCACCTTTTGCAGACGGATAGAGTTCTGCAGCTGGTGATCAACCAATTGTTTGTTTTCAAACACACCCATTGTACAGACATTTCGGGAACTTTCTTCACAGTGCACTCAAAAATGAATGTCAAGACAAAGTACAAAGTGATGGACATTTTGTGCAAAATTTAATTTATTTGGCATGTGAGAGCTAGCAACATGAAATTGATGAAAGATTTTTCTTCTCTTTGGTTATGAAATAGATTTACCTTTTTCACTTACTGATGTATGGAATGATGTTCTGCGTTTGGCTAAAGATACTCCTCCAAACTTTACAATTGCACTCGAAGCTTTTTCTCGAGACAACTGTTCTTTTTTTAGTTCTCGGATATGGGCAGAATATCATTTGTTAGACCAGATGTGCAAAGGGGTCTATATACTAAATATACGTATTACAATGTCTACTGCAGGGTGTGACGTATGATACGGGTGGAGCTGATATCAAGGCTGGTGGTGTTATGGCTGGTATGCACAGGTATATCTCGGTATCTACAACAACTCTCTTTGTTCACCCTTAGAAATTAAATGTTTTTACAAGTATAATAGATAAGGAATGTAACATGTGAAAAGGGTACTGGCTTCCTGTAATAACCATAAAAGGTTAAAGGATCAGGTGTCACTGCAGTCAGAAAATTCCCCCTCTTTGCAGTCACATACGGTAATAGAGAAACTTTTTTTTAGCTCATATCTTTATTTGTTCTTAATATGCTTTTTTTTACAATGTTCTTTTTAAGACTGAAAAAAAAAAGAAAATTAAGAGATGTTTAAAGATAGAAAAAAAATGCAAATATTGTTTTTCTATCAGACTGATATAAAGATAATGAAGTTTATCACGCCAAAAGGCTTTGGTAATATGTTTAACAGTAGCAAGATGTTTCGAGACAGATAATATAAACATATATATTAGCTATATTGCCTAAACTTTGTCTAATTGGGAAATGGAGACAACTACAAAGAGATAGACCTGAAATAATTAGTAATGTGACATGAGATACATATACTGTAAATAGGGTCTTGGTCCTTACTTACCAGTTGCCAGTGCTGTTGTGATGCAATAACAGAAAACAAGTGTTGTATACAGGCCTGTATTAACAGTCATGTGCACAAGAGTTGCTATTATTGTCCAATAGTATAGCCACATTGCGCCAATCAGTTATTTTAGTTTTACCTCGGTATTTTGTAACATAAGAATTGCAAGCCTGGGGTGGATGGGAGGAACGGTTTAACGTTTCTGTCCAAAGGCGGAGCAGCAAAAGAAGGTCACATATAAGCGAGACTGGGATTCGAACCAAGTGTGAAACTTGTTGTTAAATTGCTGTTTTAGTTACCACTGTCACAAAGTGGCAAAGCACGTACTGCCTTAATGCTTAAAGTCAAGGCATTTAAATACCCCTACAGTTGTATGTATGTCCTCAATTTCAGTTTTCACAACCATTTTGATCTCCACAGCTACATGTAACTTTCGTGAAGATGGTTAGCAATTCAAAACCTTGTACTGGCGAAGATACAATGTAGTCTGTCTTCACTTCAGTAGATATTGCATGTAACCAAATCTTTGTAACGTGGGAGCCTATGTGTAAATTTGCGAATTCCCTTGAAATTGTCGTTTGTGCTTTTGGTTATTACAGTTGGCATTGCACAACTTTTTTTTAATAGTAACTAGTAATGGGGTCAAAGCCTTGTCCAACTGTGTCCTGTAAAGTTTGTTCAAAACGCACGCTTTCAGTGCTGACACAGCAACCACTGCGGGGTACTCTCCCCACCCCCCATATCCTCAGTTTTGAGGACTTACTTTCGGCAGGGGGTGCAATGACAATTTTCATTCGTGAAATGAAATGACAGCCTGTCAGACAAATCAGACAGCGTATTTCCTTTTAGATGTTGACCTTTAGTTTTGGAAATATTCAAGAATAAAAAAATTACATTTGAGTTCCAGCTTCCGACCCCCAAATGGGTTGCTTTTGAAGGTATTTGTTTTCAATTGTCCGTTTTCCATATCGATATTGATTGATATTGTACCTAATTGTACGTTAATTTACGATTTTACGTTATGATCAAGCATCGGTTGAATGTTGATTGTTCATCGGCTGACTAAATGACCTGTTCCTTTCCTTTCCTTTCCTGTAGGGACAAGTGTGGTGCCGCGGCAGTAGCAGGGTTCTTTCAGGTAAGAGAAATTGGTTGCTTTAGTTCTTTAGATTTGTTAAAATTGGCTACAGCATTTTTATTCTTTTTGAGAGCTGGGGAAATGCTGAAAGCTGATGAATAATGTACCTGAATAGTTGGAGCTTGCAATTTTGTATAAAACAAGGAGAAACATGATCAACCAAAACATCTGACATATTTTTCCTTATTAGTGGGAATACTGGCTGATACATTACTTTTCCTCACGGGTTCATATTTGTCGTTGTCATGAGTATCCATATCTTCCCATTTGACTGTTTCACACAAGAGCCAGCGTTGAGCTTGATTCAGTATTCCATTGTGTACATGTATGTCACCTGAGCTGTTTTTGAAAAGCTCAAGTGCATCTTTGCTTCTTGTGATGCACAATCAAGTAAAGTGTTTTACTTTAGTGTTGTAACTTGGAAGTAATACTATACATATTTATTGCACAGAGCCGAGTGTTTTACTAGTGTAAATATCGGTTATCCAAAGATTTTCCCAAACGTTTTCGACGTTTTCCGAAGACTTCCGAAGATGTCTGTATAATTATTTCTAATAGCAAGTGATTTTGAGGTTTTCCAAAGATTTTTGGATTTCCCAAAATTCCTTTACTTTATCTAAATGATAAGATTAGATTGAAGACACAAATTTTCTTTTCTTGTGTTAAAAACAACATTTACATCACTGCACATGTTTATAAATATTGCTTTTACTGTAGCACTTGAAAACGTAATTCATTAAATATACGCCTTTATCTATTGCACATCAACCGTAACTTTGACTGTCCTCAGCTCAGTCTTCCCCACCGCATTTGAACATTTCAGACCCTTGCGAAGCTGCAGCCTGTAGGAATCAAAGTGTTAGGAACGTTGGCCATGGTGCGAAACAGTGTTGGTGCAGGTGAGATGATACCCTGATAACAGAGGTTTTTTCTGGCACGCGAAAAATGGAGAGAAAAGAAAAACATCTGAAGAAATCGTGTCAAAATCCTTTTGAGCATGCGTGAAGGATGACACAATATAATTTTAGAGCGAGGCTTGAGCCTAATCTCTTTTCTGGCCATTTTGATAAGGCGGGCACCGTTTTGGCCAGCAGACATGCATACAGTTCATGCTTGAGAATGAGGTGGGGGGCTAAAATCGGTTACACAACCAGTTTGACGAGTGTGACTAGTCCAAACTCCTGGACGACTTATCGCGCATGCTAAACAGGATTTTGACACGATTTCGTCAGAGGTCTTTCTTTCAGGAAAAATCTCTGTTGTCAGGGTAGTGAGATGACAGAGGACTAGCAACATAAGTCCAATGAAATAGACAATTGTCGAACGGTTCAGCATAATGACAAGTAGCATAACTTTCGTTGTCCAAATGGTCAAGTTAATCGTCTTTCAAGATAGTTAAATATGTTATGGCGTAGAAATGTGTGACTAGACGAAAAATGGTCAAAGCTGAATAGAGTGGTTAAACATAGATTAGAACAAATAGGTTTTGATCAACAAAAATTGATGAGGTGTGTTTTGTGCCCGTGAGGTTTGACCAGTGTATAGCGGCTGACGTTTCGAGCATTAGCCCTTCGTCAGAGCAGACTGCTCCAGGTGCACTTTTCTACATAATTACTAAATTTTGAAATTGAAATTGTATGTTTTGTTTTGCATTTTAAATAAATAAATAAATATGTATGACTTTTTATGGTCCGTTATGGTATGGTATTTTATAGTATGGTATGGTAAAGTATGGTATGGTGTGGTATGGGCTTCCTCATGACATGTTGATCTACTGTTCACAGAGTGTTATGTTGCCGATGAGCTGATCACATCTGCGGCTGGGGTGCGAGTCAGGGTTGGTAACACAGATGCCGAGGGGCGTATGGCCATGGCCGATCCTCTACATTACATGAGAATCAAGGTTAGTAAAGTCAGGATCAGAAACTTACTAAAAACGACAAATTTGTCCGGTATAATAACAATAATAATAATAATAATAATAATAATAATAGTAATAATAACGACAACTTTATTTCATTCTCATCTATATAAAATATTTACAATCAAATTATTAAAAAAGAAGAAGCTAATTACAATAT
>JAOEJI010100013.1:0-19731 GCA_025448255.1 Umimayanthus chanpuru | reverse complement strand
TATCTTTGTGAGCATGTGCTCAGGGTCTAGTTGGTTTAACATACATGAAGTGTATATGTTGTATAAATCTCTGACCAGTAGCATTCAACTTGTAAACCTGTTTCAGAACCAGTTTGACTAATTTTTGTAGACATGTGCTTTCGCTTTGACAAATATATTTAGTTCTGCTCTGGAGTTTGTTGAGTCGATGTGTAAATGTTTCGTTTGATTTGATTTGATTTGTCATCAGTGACCCCATTTTTCCACGGATCCCTTCTCTTTTCCCCCTTGGTCACATTTGGCGCTGCGAGTAGGGTGGAAAAATGGTCCTACGGCACTGACGAGGACAAGATCTGATCTACAAGCAGGGCAAGTAATAGTGACGAATTACGGAAAGTCTATCAAGATTTAATGTTTCTAGGTGTTAGTGCCAGTAATGTTGAGAATATCGTTAGAAATATAATTGAAAAAATGCTGGCATTAAAGTTGATCGCCTTCCAAAAGAGACCTTTGCCAAATATATGTATCTTGAGGCAAAGGGGATGGCTCAGTTCCAAGTTTGCAGATAAGTTATTAGATAGTTGAAAATGCCAGGATAAAACGTTGTATAGTGATGGAACATCAAAGTATGGCTATTCTTATAGCACATTTGACATACTGACGAGTTCCGGTGAAGGGCACGTTATTAGGCTGCGAGACATGGCAGGGGGGACAGCTGACAAACAGCTGGAAGTGTTCAAACAGGTTTTGACAGATATGTCAATGAGAGAAGGAAAAAATAATGGTGGTGATGACGATAATTTAGTTGGAAAGATGTTTTATTTAATCAAAAATCTAATATCTAATCGATGCATTGTTCAGAAAAATATCAACAGAATTCTTTGTCAGTATAGGAAGGAATTGTGCCTGCAGTCATTCAGGGCTGGAATTTAATGAAGAACGAAGAGCAGGAAAAAGTGCAGCATATGAATGATTTTCTCTGTGGTCTGCACTACATAGTGGGTATGGCAGATCAGACATAAGCAGCACTTAAAGTGTATGACCAACTTCTGTTTGGGGATGAGAAAGTGGGGAGTTTGCGTACCAACCGAGGGTATTCAGAGGGCAAATCTGGGACGCTGAGGTTGTGGATAGTGTGTAAATTTGTGCAGGCCAACGGATGGAACATTTTGAAAATCAAGAAGGGTGTTATTGTTGTGCCTCTAGCACCAATCTGTGGTAATCCGATTAAAACTTACATTTTGTAATGGTGGTGGTGTTTTCTTGTTTTACAAGCATTTTTTGGTGTTCATAAAGAAAATCGTCGTTTAGGTGCTGTTTTCGATTATCTGGGAGTGAAGGCTTTTGTTGCTGATTGCAGGGTTAAATTTTAAAACTAGTAACAGCACCTATGTGGAAGATCTTGGAAAATAAAGATGTCCATGTTTTGGATATGTCAAAGCATTACCATTACTTAAACTGTTTTGAGAAAAGGGAAGCTGGCACATCTGGAGTTTTGAAGGGGGCAAGCTGTGGAAAGTATGAAACTCCTTACCAAGAGCTGCAAAAAGAAACTCCGCGTGTTGCAAAGACCAACATCATGCTGGAACAAGACTTTGGAATGCTGAATCGCTTGATGATGGAGAAACCGCAGGTAACCACTTTGGCTCTTGAAGGCATATGTTTAACAACCAAACCAGTGCCTGGAAAGCTAAACACAGAAAGGAAAGCTCTCATTATGAAGATTGCCAGGCAGACAAGACTTTGTATGCTGAAATACCACTTGACATCAAGAAGCGGATGGACAAGATGGTGAAACAAGCGGAAGAAGAACAAACGAAAGCACAGAAAATAAGAGCACAAAAGCAGATACTATTGGAGAAGACCAAGGCGATTTGCCTCCAGATTCAGTTTTGAAAGCACCAGTACCGACGTCAACCAATAAGAACATCGCCTCTTACCTTGGCGTCAGCGACAGAATAGACATGATGGCAAAGAAGCAATCATTTATTACACTGAAAGACCACAAAGAAAATTTTCACAACAATCCAGCAAACACGGGGCTAGTTAGTAAACAGATACTAGAGAACATCAACAGCACGGTTAGGTCTGCCATTATGATTGACCAGTGGAAAAACTCTCATTCCGTCATTGAGTGGTTTAAGAACTTAAAGAAAAAGCATGACATTTCCTTTTTAATATTTGATACTGTTGACTTCTATCTGTCAGTCTCAGAAAAACTTCTAGAAGCGTTGGACCATGCTAGCCAATTCGCTGAAATCTCCAACACCAACAGGACCATTTAGCACACGCCAGAAAATTGCTGCTCTTTGACAGAAAAGTACCAATGTGTAAACGAAACACGATATTTGATGTGGCGATGGGTAGTTATGATGGAGCCAAGGTATGCAAGCTAGTCGGCCTGCTTATCCTCCCAAAAGCTAGCAAATGAGTCCAACAACAAGGCAGGGCATTGGACTGTACTGGAACAGTGGGCTCGCTGTATTCCATGACGAGGGACAGTGGACTGTCAACGAGTTTACGAGACATTAAGCATGCTGGGCCTTAAAATCACTACTCAATCCAACCTTAACCCTATCTACACAGGCTTTTTTAGGTTGCTTCTACACGGGCGAGGGCACTTTGTGGCCCCGCCCTGTAACTTTGTCATTAATTGAGCAATCATGATGAAATTTTGCACAATTGTAGATGTTCACAAGACAATTGATTTGTTGTAGTTTAATTAAGAATCCATATTATTTTGACGTCATCGTGACGTCACAAATGTTAAAAAATGAGCATTTTCCAGTAGATATAGTTTTTGAATGAAAAACGTATATGAAACACGAATATTCCTAGCCAAAATCGTGAAGGATAACCTTCACAATGAAGAGTTTGATATATATATATATAAATATGGGCCATAATGAGTTTTACAGCAGAGCCGCTGGTACTGGCAAAACGTACCTAACTATGTTGATAAAGGCAATTGGAATGAAGAATAGCCAAGTGACCAACACAACTGGCTGAGCGGCAAAGTTTTTTAAAGGCAAAACAGTGCATTCATTTGCAGGAACTGCCGACTGCCACGAGCCAAAAAAGAGGTATGTACTACGAACAGCCAGTTTATTTCATTAAAAATTATGCTGCCATACATGTACCTTCTTAATGCATGGCCTGTTGATGCATCATAAGTAGTGAGCATAGTGCTACAAAATTGTGCATTAATTCAAGCAAACAAGTTGCTTACAAACAAGTTGCTTAGAGATGTCTCTTTTTTCTCAACTAATTTTGTAATAAATGATGAGTGAAAAAAAACACACGAATAACTTTTTCACACTCCAACTTTTTGGTAGTTATTTTTTACCCCATACAAAACACCAAACAATAAAGTGGAAAAAATATTGGACGTTATTTCACAGGTTTCAAAGTTCACTATTGCAAAGGCTGCAAACTACCAGTTATGACTTACAGACTGTGCACTTCAACGTTGCTTTTCACATTTATATCCATGACATTTTCGGCACCCAAGAATTTTATCTTATTTCGATTTAAGCTTTCAATACTACCCAGATTACATGGAGCAAAACAGACAGTTCACTAAGTCTTACCCTTCAAGAGTACAGTTCCGCAACAAAACCTGCGTTTGTGTTGAACAACAAAACGCGTGCGTTTTGCAAGTGTTTTTTAATACACAAGTCGATTTTTACATGTAATTGACATCTAGATCAAGAAGCCAACATTCCTCGACCAAGCCCAATACTATTCAATTCCTCGACAGCCAGGCTTGGCTCCAATCAAGTTTGGAATTTGCCAATGCCAACTCCTGCCCTCTCCCACAAGGACAGAGTATTCCTAATTGCCATGCAGGTCTTCCTATTCAGGTTGCCTTGCCCTGAAATCCAGCCACAGAACCTCTGCCAAACATAGCCAATACACAATACACATGGGCACTGCAATTTTGAGTGTTCTGGCATTACCAGCGCATCAAAAGCCACAGCTAGATAGATGTCGATGCTGCTCACAGTTTTGAGTCAGTGCCAACCAATAAGCAAGAAAAGAAATGCGTCAGGTGGAAAGAAATCGTGCAAACAATGTTCACTGACCATGAAACTGGTTCATTCCACAGTGCAGCACAATGCAACACTCGCAAGAAATATTTGGAAGTTGAGTATAAAAAATTAAGGAACATTATAGGGGGAGTGGAAAGGACAATATATTTTAAAGAGCAGGCCCCGGTTGCTAAAAAACTCAATAACTTAACCAATGGTCAAGTTAACTTGCTCAAAAGTTGCTCAAAAGCTCGATAACTTAGCCAACGGCTGGTTAAATTGGCCTACCGTTGGTAAATTAATTAACCATTGATTAAAATGCAGTTTCAAATGTTGGTTAAAGGGAGCAAATACATAAAAAACGAGCTTCTAAATTGAAAACATTTAGGTTTTTTATTTTGGCAAAAATTTAAACTATACCCAAATAAGATTAAGGTTTAGTACGTTTTTCTTGCTTTTATGAAGATTTGACGGATTTTTCCTGTTTTTTAATGCCGTGGTAACTAGGTTTGTTTATATCGAAATAGCAACCAATTTTAGCTTTTTTGTCAGTTTAAAAAAGGCAAAAACACACCAGGGTCTTTTTTAAGCCCAAAGACAAGCAGAGCATCGCTGGATTGTACAATAATTTCAATATGCTTCAAATCAAGTGTGTCTTTGTGATTTGTGTATAAAGAAGTTTCGAAATGTCTGGTGGAGGAAAATATATCAAAGTTCAGAGTAACAGCAAGTCAAAGAAGTGGAAATTTAGAGAGAATTTATATATGAAACTACAGGAAAAAGTGAACATTTCGAAGGATGGTTTCAGCAATGAATGCAGTGTGGCATCCTCCCACAAGTTTCGACTGAGTCTTGATGTAAAATTACCCAGCAGTTCTAGATATGGAAGATGAGGGAGCCAAAGTTGTTTTTGATCAATCTGAAGAGAAGCACGCCCTTCAATATTCTCGCATGCTTGGGGATGGGGATACTAAGGAACATTCAGAGGCCACCAAAGTGGTGAAGTATGGCATTTAAAAATTGTTCTACATCAACCATGTTGCAAAATGCATGGGGACATCGCTTCAAAATTGAAGAAAAAGGGAGCAGTTGTATCCGAAGGGAAAGGATGGGGAGGGAAGCACTGGCTTAACAACCTAATTGCGAGCAACATGCAGAATTACTACCACGTGGCCATTACAAACAATTTGAGTGATGTGGAAGCAACAGAGCAAGCCATCTGGGCAATTTTGTACCACTGTGCTTCCACAGATGATGATCGACAATATGACTATTGTCTAGATGCACCCAATACTTGGTGCATATGGAAGGAAGCTGGAGTTGATGAATACAAAGACTTCAAACACAAGAAGAAAAAACTGTTCCTTTAGCAGCTCTGGAGAAACTTGTCTCCTCTTTGAGCGCTTGTCAGATCCTGACTTGCTGGAATGCTGTAAAGACAGCAGCACACAAAACCAGAATGAAGCTTTTCCCGGCCATGCATGAGGTATTTGCCAGATAGAAGAATTTGTGCAGTGAGATGCCTTGACACTGGTTGTAAACCTTGTTGTCTGCCAGTGGAATGATGGTGAGGGAGCAGTAAGTGACATCTTAGAAATGTTAGAGGTTGTGGAGGATTCTTTTCAGCGACTGGCTGCAGAAAGTATTGACAAGCTAAGATGTAAACATTCCAAAATAAATGCCTCAGATAGCTGCAAAAAGGGCAGGAAGATGGGAAAATGGGCAAAAATGAACGAGGTCAAAAATTAAACAAGGTCCAACCTATTTTGCAGGGGGCTTTAGACTTCATTAATTTAATTTATGTTGACTTAGAGTCAGTTTTTGCGAATTCAGCAATTTTAAGTGACTTCCAAAACCTCTCGAATTACTTTGATTGTTGCGTTCAAAGCTTTAATACAGATTTTTCCACACATTATCTGTGTTCTGTACCAGAATATTACAAAATTTTTAAACAGCACAGGTTTTGTCAACTTTCAAAGGAAATGTTAGTAATTGGGCGTGGCAAATTAGTTACCTTGGCAACATGCTGTTCGTTCTGTTCGTGATCGCTGTTTCTGCAGAAAGATACGAATCTGCACATGAACTGGAGACAGAAATTGTCAAGACTTATCCCCGCAGAAAACATAATCTTAACTTTTCGCTGCAAGAAACTTCGCTCATTACACAGAAAGTGTAAGAGAACCTGCACGCCATTTAATCAAAGTTCACCAATAACATTACAAATATAGTGAAATAAGAAGTGTGGGAGAACATCACACCAGCTGTAAACGCGGTCAGAGTTGCTCCAAGGTCAGTAAATAAGGTCAAGGAGAAGTAAGAGGGCAAAAAAAGAACGGTCCATACTCTGATTAGAGCAGTGAAGAACTGGCTATGGGCCACCTCCAGAAAAAACCTTCGCCAAGACACATCATCATTAAGCAGCCTCAAAGGCTTTGGAACAGGTTTTTGCTTCTCTAAATCTAGTTCCTTTATTTTGTGTTCCTCTCAAGTAACGGCCTGTCAAAGGATAGGAAAATCACATGATTTGACGATATTTGATATTATTTGATGTTATACCATGTTTTAAACAAATAACACAGAAGGATCAATAAACAATGTTAGCAAAAGATGCTTCCTATATTTGTATCGTTTATAGCTCTGTATGTAGTTTACTAATGATATGTAATTGATAAGTTTTAGAATAGTTAAAAAGTTATAAACTCGTGTTGTCTGTTTACAACAACTTTTAGTGACACTGTACCATGGCAGCTGGCCACTCGTAAATATACTCGTACGAATTCTAAGGCGCTGTCATATAATGTATTCAAATTACTTGTTGACAGCATTGCTGAATAAATCACTTACACTGGCCTACTGACAAGTAGTTCTGAGTAAGAATGACTATTTCTAAACCAATATTAACTTGTATAATCAAGTCATGTAGTTTTGACAGTTTTAAATAAGCAGTACAGACAAACTTCCTACTTTTTGTCTATCTAGCATATTCAGATTCAGCAATTCTTATTTAGTCATTGACATGTTTACTGCATTGTCTTCCTCACGTGGCTATCGCAAAATAACCACGTGAAACAGCAGGTGGTGTACAAACAACTGATACCTCAGAAATTTCCCAGATGCGCCTACTGATTTAAACTAAACCAACGGTTAACAAAAAACTAACTTATGGGTAGTGCTAACCGGCTTTCAAGCAACTGAAACTAACTTGGTTAAATTTCAATCACTGGTTAAGAGTCAACCAGCCTTCAAGCAACAGGAATCTAGATGTTATTCTAGAATGCAGACTCAGAATAACTCCACGCATCGTTGTGGAAACAGGGTTTGGTGATAAAGAGCTACAAGAGGAACCAAAAGACCAGCCTCTTTCGTCAGCTGTTTCATGTTACACCACAACCTAATGAAGGTGCTTGCCATCTACGTCCTTCAACTCAGAGCCAGGAACTTCATGAATTTGTGGCAAGCAACAGCTTACATAGGCTACCCTGGCTGTTTATAGAAGCAGAAGACACAATAAAGACCGAGTCAGAAACATTGTTCTTCAATAAAAAGCAGCAGAACAAGCAAAAGACTGGCACCAAGCGAGCAGCCACAAGAGCATAAAGTAAAAGTTCTGCTACATCCAAAACCAAAGAGGGTAAAAAAGGCGCTGTAGACGCCTCTGACTCTTATGATCATCTAATGCTGTTTCTGGAGACAAGCCATCAGAGGGATCCTGAGTTTTTTGAAGAACTCGCAGGGAACAAGAGGCGAGAAAGAGTTGCGAAGTCACAACTGATGATGGTCATGGTCAAAGAAATTTCAAAAATGTTCAAAATTACGCGAATTACAAATATGAATTCGCGTTTAGCGAACACTTACTTTCGTTTTCACTTTTATAACAAAACTTTTTGTAGTAAAGCTGAAATTGGATTCTTTTTATAAGAAAATGCATCTGCCATTGCATCTATATATGATATGCAAGTCTTTGGTGTCATATGTGCTGTAAAATTAAACAAAGAATTTTCTGGTTATTTAACAATAGGAAAGACAAGCTGTTCAACCGAAATAAAGTATCTTGACTTGCTTTTCGTAACACACAAAAGTTTTAAGCATGCCAAAGAACAAAAAATTTAATGTCTTGAACGGTAAAAGTTAACAATACGTACCGTAACTTACTTCCGATACAGTGTTTCATCAACACTCTACTGACCCCCCATCGACACTTGCAAACTGAAGATGCTAGACAAAATTTCCCGTCCTTTAAATATTTGAGTACAAAATACAAACTCGAGATACAAAAGCACTTTCATCAGCCAGTATTCATCCCGGGTCCTATTGCAGCAAGATTTCAGTCACCTAGACCTAGTTTTAATTGCCCTGCTCCATCTAACACACAAAATTACTCTCAGCAAACAAACAGTGATAATATTCAACCCAGTGAAGAGCACAACGAGGAGTGAACTGACTACTACTGATCGATGTTGTGATGCTTGTGCGTCGCCATCTTGGATGTTGTGATGTTGTGATACTTGTGCGTCACCATCTTGGAACGAAGATAAGTCCAATAACAGTATACTTATAATACCTACATGTATTCACCTGTAAATGGACTTATTAAGTGAACACTTACCTTTCGTCCATTTGGACGATGAACAATTCAGCTTAGCTTTATTCAAGCTAAAACTGTACAAGAGTGGGAATCGACACATTTAGGTCACATACTTCGGGAAAAAAGTTTGCCTGCATTTTCGCAGTTTGTGTCATATTCTGACATTTGCTTTGAATACATTTTATCGTAGTTTGATGAACACGGAAAACAATATATCAGAGAACTGCCTAGACGTTTGCTATCAAAACCATTGTTATCAAAAATCTCAAATGTATTTCACAACGTGAAGTGCAATACAGTTATTATTATTATTATTATTGAAAGTCAAATAGTTGTGCGATTGGCTGCAATTTTAGCAGGGACGTCATTTCGCGCTCTCATTTTTATTAAAAAACCAAACGTAACTTCATTTCAAGACTTTCAGTTACATTTTGAAGGTCTCCACAGATTGCCAAATTTGAAAACAGAAAACGAAAAGCTATGCATCATTACCTATGACAATGCTAAGGTGGAGCAAACCCACTGGCATACTCTTGACAGCTCGATCAATAACGTTAGTATCCACATTATCAATATTTCCAAAGTAAGCACTCAGACGTATCTAACAGTTTACTATCGATAATTGGTTTCACTTAGTATTATCCTAAAAACAAACCGGCAACATGTACCAAAAACATATCGGATTTCAAAAAATATATTGAGAGATAGTCATCGTGCTAGAAGTGCAATTGATTGATTCTCATGTTCTTACCAATGCTTCTCTGTAATTTTTATGTAGCTGGTGAGGAGAATTTTGGTGTTTCTATATCATCGACTTGGTTGTTTCAACATATTTTTGTATGGACCAAATATTTGACGAACGTGTAAAATATGATGCGTACACATTATTATTGTTTGAAGGAAATGGAATACCTAGTGAAGTGGCTGAGTAATGGCTCATTTGAAGTCACGTGGGAACTCAAAGAACACTTAACACAGCAGCGCCTGAAGTGAGTATATACCGAGATGTCAAGAGTTTGTGTTATAAATGCACATACTTAGATCAATTTTTTTATCTTATTTTATATTATGAAGATCCGAAGTCTGCAAAAGGCCTAATTCTTGATGAAGCCGAAGATTGTAATTTAACAATCTCAAAATCACGCAGGAGCCCCAAACACATACAGCCATTAACATTGTAGTTCAGGGAAGATGTTTTTAAGAAGTTGTTTGGCAACAATGGCAGAAAGCATGGCCGATGGAAGAGCAGCCATCTTTTCACGATGAATGGCTTTGGATGTTTGACCTTTATGAACAAGGAACAAGAAGTTTCTTTTCTCTTGGTCACCCAAAAGCTACAGTACAACATATACTGGTGCTGTCACTGATGCTAAAACGGCCTTCCAGGAAAAAATAACTGTAAATTTTGTTAAAGTTGCTGCATGAGAGAACTGTTTATACTTTTATTGTTGAAATTTCATTTACTTAAAATATTTTGTCAAGTATTATAATTGGTTAGTCTCTTTTATAAAGACAATTTTAGTATATTTTCTGCTCACAATTCTATATTAACATCCATGTACTAACTGATGTACATGTCACCTACATTACAAAATTTTCTGAAAGAGTTTGCACATTTACAGCAGTCTAATTATGAGTTGCAATTGTGTGCACGCACATTGCAGCCATTCCAAATGATCATATTCGTAACTGGAAAGTTACAGAAAGAATGAACCCTTCAAATAAGTTCTTTTTTCTTCCAAAGTGCATGCTATGCGGAGGACATCTCCACCGATTCGAATGTCAGCATCGATCTTCAGAATTTTAAAAGAAAGCAGTAGGTGTTTCTTTGTTATACATGTATATAGTGTCACTGTCGTTACAAACAACGGGCAGCAGGCATATTATCTCTGCTACAAGTTACAGCACGGAAAACCGCTCTCTTACATGTAGAACACTTTCCAAACAATCTAAATAATAGTCGATTGCTGTAACCTTGCTTCGTGATTATTTTCATGGTTGTACGCATCTGTAAAGGGTTAACAATGAAAAGTACACTAAGAAAGACAAGGCTGAAATTTGCCCCAAAAATAAGAACATCCTAAGACTCAGCAAAATTTCAGCATTCCAAGAGACTGTATTACAGTTAACACTACCAAAATATGATTTTATGTTATACATTTCTTATTTGATATTATTTAATAATTTTGCCTTTTTTTCCTTTTTTTCATTTGATATTATTTAATATTTTTCATGTTTTATTTGATATTATTTAATATTTTTCATTTTTTTAATTTTTTTTTTAAGTAACGTAGACATAATAACAGTATTCCCTTTACAGCAAAAAACTGCTTGTCCTGCTTGGCCATTTGGATGGCAACAGGTAATTCCAATTTATAACCATGGGTGCAAAGAGAGATACTCTGCACATGGATTGGCAAAAATATTGAGCTTTACCGCGCTGGGTCCAGAGGAGCAATTTCTCTGAAAACAACAACCAATGCGAAAAAAAATTGAACAGAACTCTCATCTTCAGCCTCTGTTTCATCACGTTTGAAGATCTGTCAGTGGACGAAAGCAGAGCATACATACATCAAAGCGTGCAAGTATGATGAAGAGAATTACTAAAAAGGAGACACTACGCACTTCCATCAGTGTTTAGGATGAAGTAGTGCAGTCCTTCCTGTAAAACAGCACACCATTAAATCGTCAACAATACTTCAGGGATGTTTTTGAAGAAGCAGGCATGCCTTTGACATTAGCGCCTAACATGCGCCAGCTGATCCCATTTGTTCTGCAAGAGGACGATAAGTCAGTTGCGGAATAGTAAAGGGCAAGAATCTAAGCATATTCTCTGATGGTACCACCAGAGATGGCGAAGGACTTGTTGTGTTAGTTCGCTTTGTAAACAATTGGGAGGTAAAGGCAAGGCTTATTAGTTTTTTGTTGATTCAGAGCTCAGTTGATGGAAATGACTTGGAAAGAATTGTTATTGAAGTTTTGCATCAAAAGCTCCATGTCTCACAGAATTATCTACTAGCTGCAATGAGGGTCAGGGCATCAGCGAACACCAAGACTCTTGCCACAGTGTCTGTGTTGTGTCCAGACATGTTAGATGTGGGATGTGTCTCATTTCCTTGACCATGTAGGAGTGAAGTCAAACACCCCTGTTCTCCACCCATTCATGTCTTCCTGGAACTTGATCTTCACCGCACGCATGAGATCAAGATATGTTTGGATGCAACTGACGGGAAGAGCAATGCCACGGTATAGCTTGACCAGAGTTTGTCGTTGAAAAATGGAGGCACATTCAATGAGGAATTTGCCAAGAAAACCAGACAGAAGCCCTAACTCAAGACCTGATACAGCTGAGAATTGAGCTGGCAGTACTTATGGAGCGGGAGAAGTTTGTACAGGCAACATACACGCTCGAGGGATATGATACCTTGGTATTTGTGGCATCTTGGAAGCCTGAAGAGCTAAGAGCCTAAATACGTAGACATAACTTTCCCACTCTTGTTCATGTGATACAAGAACTATTTCATGTGGACTTTGGCGATCGTCAATGGTGGTACCAGTAGTGTTTGGGAATGCCTCATGCCGGCCTTCCAATACGACACAATAACTGTTGAAAATGATCCAATCGTCTCTTGGTTCATCAGTATCTTCTGAGCAGCATGACTTTTCAGTGTTGTTGCTCCCAACACACAACTAAGAAATGTAAGAGCTTTCATTATAGACGGTAATCCGCTCCACAACAGCTTTGCAGATACCTTCTATTGGGCACAACCTCCGAGAAATTTCAGACACAAAAGCAAAAACATGGAAAAAGAACTGAAAGACATGAGGGTATCTTCTAAGTCCTAATAGTGTCAGTCCTAAAAGACAACGCATTTTGGTACAAAGAGGCTGTATACATAAATGGGTTCTGTGACTCTGTGTCACGTATTGTGATGGGGGATTGTCATAATTTTTTAGCCTGCTTCCTAAAAATTTTAAATTCTAATTTTAAATTTTTAAAACATGACCAAAGACGGCCAAACTACCAAACTAAGAAAGGAAAACGAGGAACACATGACGGAGCTTAGACAAGCCAAAGAGCGCTTGCAAAAGCTCTCAAACACCAACCAGAGTCCTGGAAAAGATGGCGCTTGCATTACGACAACAGGGAGACATGATTGTGGTGATGGAAAGAAATCAATGTTGACTGTGAGTGAAAAGTCATTCAGGGTAACACACAAGACCATCCCAAACTCATGTGGCAGCCCTTTGAAAAAAGCAGCTCTACCGAAGTTCAGCCCTGAGCAATATGTGTTCAGCCTTCGCTAGCTATCAACAATCAATGATTGCAGGTTTCACAGGAAGCGCAATACAAGGGGTTGAGGTGACCCAGAAGAGGAACATTTGCGACTGTGCTGGTTTCTTTTCGAGGAAAACACAGAGCCATGTGCTAACCATCAGTGACACTGAAGGCCTTCTGCCAAAATTTCTTGCCAAAGTTTGTAGAAAAACGCTGAGTTCTGCAAATTAGCGAGCTCTAGCCAATACCGGCAGATAGAGACGCATGAGGCATCATTTTGGAGGAGCATTTATTACAACGACATGATTATGAGGCATCGTGTTTGAGGGGCGTTTATTAAAGCGACGTGATCATGAGACCTCGTGTCGGGGGGGCCGTTTATTAGAGCCTGGTGATTCATATACATTGTAAAACTCATTGTTAACAAAAGGTCATAATCAGTCACGGATGACCTCACCATGGCATTGGACAGTACAAGAAATTTTCATTTTTTGTAGTTTTTCTCTTCGCTGAGAAAAGGAAATATATTACTCTAGTTACCAACGGGTTACAAAATAAAACACAGAAGCTGATGCAAAGATAGCAAAGTTGTAAGAAAGCCTCAGTGAAGGAAGGAAGAAGTTGGCGCATTCATTGGTCTTTCTTACATAAAAGGATTGCTCGGTTTGAATAATCATCAAGTACGGATTCTTTTCAACGACAAGACCGGACATCCCATTTTCAGTGCAACAATGTCAGTCAACCGATTTTCGTTTTTGATGTCAAACATTTGTTTTGACGACGAAACAACTCGTCCTCAACCGTGGGATGTAGACAGGTTCGCTGCTTTTCGTCAGTTTTTCGAAAAGTTCAACTGCAACTGTAAAAGGTACATGATTTTTAATGACTTCCTATCTCTCGACGAAACATTGTACCCCATGCGCACACAAATTGCATTCAAGCAATTCAACCCAAACAAGCCAGCAAAATAAGGGATGCTATTCAAGTCAGTAAATGCTGCACGCTACCCTTTCACGTTCATTACCTCTTTTCTACTCTGGGAAACCTGCCGGTGAGCCATCGGATTATTACATTACAGGTTCAGATGAAATCGTCAAGCATTTGATTACAAGGCTAAAGCAATCAGCTGATCTCTGTGGAAGGAATGTGTCATACGACCGTTTGTACACTTCAATCCCCCTAGCAGAATGGCTCCTGCAGCAAGGAATCACTTAAATCGGCACGTTACAGACCAACAGAAGAGGCCTCCCTGATGAAGTTAACAGCATCAAAGGAGAAGAACTCGCATATCACGTATTCTGGGAGGAAAGCCAGAAGTTGCTCAACCTTCACAGTTATCTGGTGAAGACAAAGAGCTCTGGGATGAGAAACGTGCTAATGCTTTCGATGCAACCCCTCCTCAGCAGAGTGAAAGAAGGCAAACAGCCCAAGCCAACCCTGTACAAGCTGTACAATTACACCAAAGGAGAAACCGACATCACTGACCAGCACATAGGATACTACAGCTGCAAGCCAAAGTCCCCCAAGAAGACCCGAGTGAATTCTTCAACCGTCCTCGCCATGAATGCCAGAAGCAACCCAAGATCGCAAGATGCGTTTCAGTTTGGTGGGACCTAGCGATGGAGCTAGTTTTGCCCTTTGTTCAGGCAAGATGACTGTATGGATTAGCAGTCCCTGTGCAGCAGAAGATCCGCATGGTTCTTGGTACTCCAGAAACAAGGAATCCTGTGCCAGCCAACCAATTTCGATTTCCGTCTATGGCAGCAGACAAGAAGAAGCTTAAATACATTGACTGCTTGAGAGAGATCACCGGGCCCGAGTATGTAGAGAAGAAGAACAAACTAGGTGGATTGAAGAGTTGGTGCCAGCGCTGTAATACGTCAGTTTGCAACAACCACAAGTTGCAGGTGTGCCAGGGCTATGGAAGCGTTGAGTGAAGTGTGGACTGAACTCAATAGACAGTCAGATTTATTGTTAATGTTGTTACTATTTGGCTAAATAGCTTCAACAAATTGTGTTTTGTACCTATTTTTACAAATAATCAAAGGTAATAGTTTTGCCTGGAACAATGTTAGCAAAACAGCCAAATGATGTGGTATGCCAAAAGCAAAACAACATGAAGCGGAACGGTATGTTTGTCATTTAGATGTCTATTTTATAGCATGACAAGTGTTAACCACTTTTCTTATCTAATCAGTTGGAACATACCAACGTTTTTTGACGTCGTGTTGGAGGAGAGTGACACTGAGAAACATTTTGCAATGAACTTACTGCAATTTTTTGCCTAATTAACAAATTATATTTCGTTTTACTGCAAAAATCTTACAGTTACTTAATTACTTTTTTTCTTGCAACTATATAGAAATATATTATTACAAGTTTTGTAATCATATACAGACCTGTAAAGGAAATGTGCCGTTTTAGCCACATATTTCTCAACATGGGAATAATTCATTGCTGCATCTTCCTGTGAGACTCGTTACAGCAATGATACAACACTATTGGCATTTCTCGTTTCCATAGGAAGTTGATTTTTCCTTATGTAATGCTTTACCCATTTCCAAAAGTTTCCTGTTTTTGGTAATAAATAAACTAACAAAATTACTTTGATTCAGTAGTCAAAGTATGTACATGTAGCTGCAAGTAAGAAGTGTGTGATTCAAGTCAAGTCAAGCCGAGAACTTCTACGAGATCTAAGTTCACGGTACGTTCAGTCCAATCTCTATAAAATCATTAGTTTGGATTTTACCCATTTATACTGTATGTACAGTTCTGACCTTGAAGTTTGCATGTTTACATGAATGACTGGAGATTGTAAGCTACATGTACAAGTATAATTATTGCTTTACTTATTAACTATTTCCTGGTTTATTTTATAAAGAATTTGCAAAGTTTAATGATCGTAAAACTCACAACAAAGCTTTTAATTGTCAAATAGTGTTTTAATTTAAAAAATTCTGAAGAAAATCAAGTGTCAAACTTTTATCTTGTTTTCGGCCCATCTGTGGCCCATCTGTGAATGCAAACTCAGCACTGTCTTAACCGAAAATGACTGGGGCAAATGGAAATTAGAATATGCATGAGTTTGAAATACGGCAAAAACACACATACTGTACATGTAGAAACAAAGACCGAAAAGAGCCAGACTTTCGTTGCATCTCTTTTGAGCAGTACTGTATCTTATTTTATTACTCGATTGTGTTTGCTAAAATCCATGTTAGTATTTCCATGGTTTGAATCTGTTGCCAGAACAGCTAGTTAGTGGATTCACAACACAGAGTGTGCAGAACATGTTGCTTTGATTAAGGGACCACTTAACGCCCACTGTTTACCCCCCCCCCCCTCTCCTTCCCTTAACATTTACTTTTGTGCCAAGAATTATATTCAGGCTTGAATTATAGTAACTTTTTGCTTCAGTAGACATGCTTAGATTAATTATTCAGAGAGCTGTCAAAGTTAATTGTTAGCCTTCCAAAGACACTGTTTTAATGTTGAATCTACATGTAGTTTAGGTTTGACAAAGTTTTATCTAGAAACCTCCTCATTTTAGTGGGATTTGCTTCAGGTAATGAATGATTAGCTAAGGATTGTCACACCTTTGTTCCTTTGCTCTGAATACGTTGGGCCACTTCCTGTCCAAGCAGAGTTGTCAGTTTTCATTAGTTCAATGCTCAAAACTAAACTATTTAATATGTGCCATTCTCTGGACTAGCAAGAGCCTAAAGACATAGCTTTAATACTTATCCATACACTTACTTAATCTTATCTGTACAGCTGTATACTATAAACGCAACACAAATACAGTAGTAACCTATCGGAAACTGATGGAGGATTCTTTCAGAATGTCAAAGCTCTAGTAGACTAGCAGCTCCATCTTGTACTACATGTAGCCTGGTACATGTACAAAACGTAGCAGTCCCACACTAGTGGACTAGCGTTCTGTCAAGCTCTGTAGTTCTACTTTATTCGTTTTTTCTCCCTATGTTTTATTTAGTTGTGGCCTAGTTCTGTTTGATTGGATTGGAGACAACTTTTATGTGATGTTCACTATACTGTATTAGAGAGTACAAAATATTACTGTATATTGTTATCACAATGATTAGCCACGACACGTATTGAGTGAACTGCATACTGTCTAGTCTATAGCCTCAGGGAATGTTTTGTATTTTTTGTTGGTATAGAGATTTTATATGTTGATCAGATTACTGTACTTTAGTAGAAACTAATATTTTCTAAACTTTTGTTACAATAGTGTACATGTACCAAGTTCCTTTTTTTTTAAATTTTGTATTGTTTCAGATACATTCACCTATTTTTCACTATGTTTAAATAATAGTTCTTGTGGCAATTTTGTTCCTAAATGTTTCTATAACAAATCCGAACCTCTGCTGGTCACATATTTAAAAGAGTGCTTACAGTGTATGGATAGTTTACCCACTTTCCCCTGGGGTAATTGGCTGGGGATTACTAGTTCAAAAAGCTCCAAAGCCCCAGAACAATCTCACAACTCAGCTGGGTTTAGCTGTAAAAGTTTCATTTGACCAATGCAAAACTGCCCATGCCAAAGGGCTATGCACACTTTTTTTTCTCTACACTTTGTAAACTACTGTATCTTTAACAAGAGGATATTAAAGAAATAGTCCAACTCAGGCTTCATTTTAAAATTGAAAGAAACAGCAGACAGTTCAATCTCACTTTGAAAAGATAATCACTAGAAATAGTTCTGTAGATTGTCTATATCATGTTTTTACATGTATATGGCATGCTATAACTTTCCTATTTTCTGTTTAAAATATATATCATTCGATTTTGGAATAATATATCAACAGAGAACAGGAAGAAAAAAGGGAAAAGAAAGAAAAAGAAAGTTTGAAATGTCTCTATCCAGAAATCGAACTCAGGCAAGTAGATTTTAAGTCTGTTGTGCTAACCACTGTGCTGCTGACTCAGATGCCTTTAGCAAAGCTGGCTCAAATCATCTCCCAGAATGCATGTGCTGAATGAGTGCAACTTGACCAAAAACAAATAAAAAGAACAGAACCAAATTTAAGGCAAGGCTCCTCAACTTAAAGGGCCATTCTTGAACTAGTTGGTAATATTTTCAAAGGATTTGAAAACAGTGAATACACTACTGGAATCTCTGGCTGCACTAAAGCCTTGACAAGTTGTAAACAATGACTTACCTGTATTGATGAACTGTTCTGTTATGGTTCAAGAGCTATCTATTGACCAGACAACAATGTGTAGAAACAGACAACATAAAATCCTCCCTTAACCCTTTCTGCCCCAGCAAGGTTATCAACATCAATTTTACAATATCAATACAAATTAAAAGTTTTTTTATTGTGAAAATATAGGAGTTGATTGCACACTGCAAGGTATTTAATATGAAAAGAAAAGTTCTCCCAAACTGTTTAAAAGGAAAGTATGGATACTATTTAGGAGAATTTAGCAACACATCATTTTTTGTGTTTGAGGCTGAAAGGGTTAACAGTTTACCTTGCTATATGTATGTCCTTCAGGGGACTGTACTGGGTCCTCTTCTTTTTCTTGTATATGTCAATGACTTACAGTTCAACTCTTCTAGACTTCTCTCCTTTATCCTCCTTGCAAATGATAGACATATTTTTAGACATTAAAATCTATACCTATATATTCTCTAATAGACATAGCCAACAAAAAATTTTTGGCTGTACATGTACTTTCCTGGTTTAATCCCAATATTTAAACTAACTCTCCGTCCATAAAAATCGAAGTTTATTTTATGCCACTCTCCATGAAAAAAGTCTTACTAAATGGTATTTGAATCTAAATGGAATAAAAAGTCTTACTTAATGGCAGGGTGTGACTTAAGCATTTTTTCTGGCCTACAAATTTTCGTTTTTGCTTTGGGAGATAAGTATGTTTCCATATAAATTCCTAATTGATATTTGTAGGTTGCTTAGTTATTGCCCTACATTGTACAAATCTGAAGTTCTGTCCTACACTTCCTCATTTGTAAGCCCTTAATTCACAACCTGCTTAAGGTTACCGTTCACCTTGAGCGGTGTTTTCAGTTTTCCGTATGTAACTCTGTTAATACGCATCAGATACCAAAAAACCTATATATCAATGGAAAGCTTATGAAATTATCTAAATGATGGTGAAAAAATTGTTTAAAAATTTGAGTTTATAAACAAATGCGAGCATTATAATTCAAACTGTTTATTTCACTTCTTGATGTCAATGCAGCTGTCAGTTTCAATTTCAACTATTTTTAGTTTGTTTCTGAGTTTCAGCACAACTTTTACTCTTATTCCGTCCTGGGGATTTTTAATTGTTTGCATTATTGATTTCCTGCAGGCATTTGAAGAAAACTCCCTATTTGCAGCATACAAAACTGCCCTGATTGGGTCATAAAAATCAATTGGAGCGGAATTTCAAAATTCCCCAGGACGGTTTACATCTGCAGCCATTATTTTATGAACTTGCCAAATTTGATGGCATGAGGTTAAAAATTGAGGAAGCATTAATATTTTGCATTGTCGCAGTTTTAGCCAAAACATATCTCAAGAAATTCACCCCTAAAGTAGGCTGCATGTCATACAATTTTACTTTGGCTAAAAACTCTCGTTCGTCATAACTCGCAAACTATTAGACATATAGAAAAACTTTTTTTTGACCAGAAGTTCATTCAATGCACATTTATATTCTGCAAAAATCTCAATTTCAAAATTTTGATCCGTACCAATGTGAACAGTAGTTAACCTTAATGGAAATGAAATCTGCATGGAACCTTAACTTCAAGAACCAACAACACTAAACTCTTAGGCATAATGTATGAGTCAAATCCAAGATTGCCCATCCCCACCCCTCCC